>JAODAL010007937.1:0-121541 GCA_025379985.1 Phyllomedusa bahiana | reverse complement strand
GAAAGGGGCCCAAATTTGGTTTCACCCATTGGGGCTCAGTTCCTACTTTCTTTGCAGGTTGTGGGAGGATCTACAGCAGTGACTGACATTCCAGCTCTGCCAGCTCCTATTCCTAGCTGTGCCGGTTACAGGGACATTAGTGATCAAGGAGTTGTGAAAAAAAAAAAAAAAAAACATGTCCCAACGGATGTTGAACTTAAATTGAGCACTACAGTGACTTGTCATGAGAGGAAGCTTCTAGTTAGAGAGAAAAACGTACACACCGCCAAGGCACACTGTTAGCTCCTGAGTGACTTTGTTAACTTTGATGTAATTATACATAAATGTGCTCTGCAGACCTGACAGGATGGTACAAGGCTGCTCCTAGCTAGGTAACTGTAATGGTTAATTTTTTTCTCAGTAGAAAGATAAGATCAGGGTGAGAAGAAAGCTCCTGCACTGCTGCTAAAACACAGCAGGAAAGCTGTCACCCCCGGGCCCACAATTAGTTTGGGAGGGTGGTTTAAGTAAAAAAGTTTGTCTAGAAAGAGGAGATAAATCCCCTTAATTTAAAGGGATTCAAGTTTTTCTTGTAAAAAAGTGAGATTAGGGGAGAAAAAAGCCCCTGTGCGTGAAAGACACAACAGGAAATGTCATAACCAGCATGGCCACCACTAGAGCAGATAGAGGTGGTCATAACCCAGAAAGATAGGTGCTGAGTGAAAGTGCCCAAACTTTGTATGGCAGTTAAGCACCAAACTTTGGTGCATTGTAGGCGCATTAAAATGTGTCTTTGCATGCGCACAATACACCAAGTTTGTCTATACGCCTGTATAACTTCAGTACACCACAGCTTTTTTCCTATACTTTGCAAATATGGAAATGTGCTAAAAAGTTTTATGGACATTTCTTTCATTTATATAAATGAGATAAATGTTTTATAGTCTGTAAAGTGTTATGCAGGCAGTCCCCGCCTTACATCCGTCCCCTAATTACAAATGGAGACTTTTGGGGCATGGCTGGGTGTGCTGACAACACACACTGAGTCACGCCCCATAATAACCAAGTGCCAGCATGCCACAGCAGCACATGAGATACAGAAATTGAGGTGAAATCTTCTAAACAGGAGCACAAATAGCAAAACAAATTTAAAAATGTAAAGTGCTGTGGAATATGTTGGCGCTATATAAATAAAGATTATTATTATTATTATTTATTATTATTAAAAATTGTTCCCTGCACTATCCAAAACAGAAAAAAAAAACATTTTGCTGGAGTTAAATTTAATAAATATACCTGTTCCGACTTACATACAAATTCAACTTGATAACAAACCTACAGTCCCTATACCGTTTGTAACGCGGGGACTGCCTGTATATGGACAATAGAGAGCTTAGGGGAGGCCCTGTAACAGACTATATTCTGGTGGTTATACTGCTAAAAACCTACTAGTTGGTTGGAACCCTTATCTATAATTGTTAACTGCACAGACCTCACCTACAACTAGTATAACATCCGCAACAAGTACAGAAACAAGTTCTTTCGGGATCATCACCTATAATTCATCCTACCACTAGTGCAGCTACAGCTATTCCATTTACTGGTGATATCACAACACAGACTTCATCTGAAGCTACAACTAGTATAACAACCTCAACAAATTCAGAATCAAGTCGTTCACAAACAGTCATTACAACTAGTGATGAGCAATTACGTTGACTATCGTCATTGGGTCGATAGTCGATATCGGCAATTATCAATAAGATATCCGATAGTCGATAATAGATTATCGCCGTTGACCATTAAAGTCTATGGGAGTGGAACAACACCTTCATTCTTACACCCAAAGAGGGGAGGAGAAGCTGGAATAAACATCCACAACAGTCAAATGGATACGTGCTACATCTTAGGCAACACACTTAGGTTATAAAAGCAACAGAAAAAAAATCACAGACCATTCACTATCCCTGTCTTGTACTACAGCCTGACCCTTAAACCTGCATGACCCACAAATTAAAAAGGGCCAGAAGGCAGTATTATTTGAACCATCATTCTACTTGAACTGGACATTGACTATACCTGTCCTGGGCAACAGCATGAGCCACAAACCTGCATGACCCTCAGATTAAAAAAGTGCCGGAAAAAGGAGTCTTTTAACCACCATTTTAGTTTCACTGGACATTTGACTAATCTGTCCATGGGCCAAAAAAGCTTTGAGCCCCAAACCTGCATGTAACCACCCCACATTTTAAAAAGTGCGAAAAAGAGTCTTTCAACCACCATTTTAGTTGAACTGGACATTGACTATACCTGTCCTGGGTAACCTACATCTGTTCAAGTCTTCCTGTACCTCCCTTGTACAATTCAGAGGAATATTTGTATAAGCTATTTTGTACATGCAAGTTTTTTAGTAGTTTAATTCTAGAAAACACATTTTTAAAATAGGATGGAATCCCACCACGTCTTTGTTTCTCTTTTTTTTTAATTGCATTAAATGGGTTGTCTCACCACAGGGATTGCTAGCTATTTAAAATTTAAATTAAATTTAAAGCTATTTAAAATTTAAGAAGGTATGGAAGGGACGCCAGAGCAGCAGACAAGATCGAGGATGACTTTTGACATGTGGAGAGATTACCTGGGCCTCAATGCCATGCTCCATGCCATCCTGAGGAGCAACCACGATGGTGCCAGCAGCCAAGGAGCATCTGCAGATCCTGGCACCTTATCCCCAGGCCTGATACCTGCCAAGCCAGCTCCAGCAAAAGATGTCTACCCCACAGAGACAAGAGGGACAGAAGTCACCCCCTGCCACCTGGAGACCCAGGACCCAAACCCAGCGACCCTGACCCCTCCAAGGGGGACTCTGGCTTTACCCACTGCTCCTTCTGCAAGCACAATGGGTAGGCCCGCAACTTCTACACTGCCCACAGCCTGAAAGACTTGACTGGCAAGGTGGTGTTAGAGATGGGCGAATTGATTCTAATGAAGTGGAATTCGTTTAGAATTTCAGGAAAACTTCGGTTCTGAACGAAGTCGAACTTTGGGGTAATTCGGGTGAACGAAGTGTGCTTTTCATTGATAAAATGGCTGCGGCCAGGGCGTTACATGGGCAAAGAACTCTGGGAGGAAAAGGGGCCTAGCCTGCATGAAAGTGCAGAAGAACAATCAAGACCGGGGGTTTCGTGACGTCAGCATTATAAGTCTGGGCGCGACGTGGGACTAAAAACCGCTCTCACTGTACTGCCCGGGGAGGGTGCTGCCGCGGCTTTTGTAATAGCAATTATGAAAAGTTTTTTTATACAGCGATTTTGTGGGGGTCTAGCTTGTCTCAGAGACTGATTCTTTTAATGTTCATTTCTGTTTTTTTTTGGGGTATTGGTTGAAATCCATTTGGTTCTGACGCATAACATTTAAATCCTACTGCCACAGCACATTAAATACCAAGGGGTTTAAAAAGCCTTTCCCTGTTGTATTCTTTTAAAAGAAACAGCTTTTTTAAAATACAAATACACTTCTTTTTTTGGGCTGCTAAATTATTTGCGCAATTAATACGGGGGTTAATTAAGCGTTGTTTTTCAGCGGGGACTCCAAAAACCGCTTTTTCAAAAAAAAAAAACCCCCGGAAATTATTAAAATTTTTCTTTTTTTTAAAAAACCCCAAAATTTTTTCCCAAAGGCCCAAATTTAATGGGGGTTAAAAAACAAATTTTATTTCTCCAAAAAAGTTTTTGAAAAAAAAGCCGTACCCAAAAAAAAAAAAACCCCGGGGAAAAAAAAAATTGTAACACGTACAAAGCTTAGTTTGTGGGGGTAAATTCTTTGGCGAAATTTTACACCCGGGGGTTAATTAAGCGTTTTTTTTTAAATTGGTGACTCCAAAAACCGAAATTTTTTCACCCCCAAAATATATACTTTTTTCCGTAGCCAAATTCAAAGCAAAGGAAATTACAATTTTATCCTTGTTGGTAGCGTAAAAACACCCTTTGTAACAGCTACAAAGTAGTAGTTTGGGGTGGCTCAATTTCTTGGCGAAATTTTAACCAAGGGTTAACTAATATTTTTCTGAGTTGCACTAGAAAAAGAAACTTTCTTTTTCACCGCCAAGAAGAAATTCTGTAGCATAATTCAACCAAAGGGTTTAAATTAACCCTTTTTACATTCAGTAAAATACACAATTTTTTAAAAACGGACATACAAGCAATTTTTCCGCCCATTTGGGAGCGCAATTTATATCCAAGGTTACCCAAGCTTGTTTCTGGGTTCTTTTTAAAGTCAAATACAGGGTGGTTTTATCATTCAAATCTTCATCAAACGTTCTGTACTTTTTTTTTTAGAACAAACAGTATGCAGACAGAAAAGGGGCAGGCTCTGCACCTGCGGGGCAGTGGCAAAAACATTCCGGGGAACGGCCCAGGTGCAGCACAGAAAAGGGGACGTCGAGCAGGGGTCACTTGTAGGCCAAAATTTTGCCGCTGTCATCTAGGGGCCGGTGTTGTTCAGCAACCCAAGGGTTTTTGATTGGGTTGATGGGTCATCCCTTCCCCCCAGATGACATCTGACAACCCCAGCCAAGATCGGTGGGAACTCAGACACAACCTTAGTTGAATGCCCGGGAGGGGGTCAGGGGCCCCAAACCTGTCCTCCCCCCCTCTTCCCACCCGGGTTCCTCAGCCAGAGACTACTATTGGTCTGGCTCAGCCCCCACTATATGCGAGGATAAAAATTTGAGGAGGGCATCACAGCACTTGGGCAGTGAAGAAATGGGGCCAATATCCCCGTCTTGCAGAGGCGGCAAAGTATAAAATGTTGAGAGGGCATGGGGGGTCATGTTGTGGGGTCAGCCTCGCATCCCAAGAGGTGATGAGGAAGGGCAGTACATGAAACAAAAAAAAAAAAAAATATATTTTTAGGGCCGACCGCATTTGGGACCCGGGGTGAAGAAAGGGGCTTCATCATGTCAAAAAGAGGGGTCACTTGGCCGTCGGGCAGCGGCGCAGCAGAAAGGGGGGTTGTGTGGCCGTGAGTCAGCAGGATAGCGCAGTGGAGGCGGGACCCAGCGGCAGGGGTAGAAACCCCTTCCCGGGTCCAAAAAGTAGCGCACAGGGCTCAGGAGGAGCGGCGGTAGTAGCACTCATGCGGAGCGTTGGCGTAAAATCGCTACTCGGTTGTGGCTTCTTTGCTAAGACACCGGAGGAGCCAAAAATGGGTATTTTAAATCTGGGGGCAAAAGTGAAGTGTGGCCGGGGAGCAACTTTGGGCACCCCCCCGGGTCAACACATGCAGCTCACCATCCGTGGCCTGGGAGAAACTGGCTCGATGTGGGGGTCCATCTGCCGCCGGCAGCAGAGGGGCCATGGCACGCATGCCATTGCACCCCTCAAGGTCCCACCCTGTAAAAGGGGCTGTTTCTCTTTGAAAAACATCTCCCGGGCCAATGCTCCTGCTCCTCGCTATCATGGCGCCAGCAGTCTTCCGAGGTGATTGCAAAGGGGAACAACATAGCGCCCAACCCCCAAAGGGTGAGCAGCTGCCCTGCCCCTGCCCAAATTTTGTTGGGCGTCCCCCCCTTTTCCCCAATGGGGGATTGCACCTTTTCAGAGAACAATGGCTTGTGCCGAACCGGAGGAGATTTCCAAACCCGTAATTTCTTTTCCAAAAAGGCAGCCCGCATTTCAAAAAAATTTAAAACAAAAGTGGGCCAGTCCTTGATTTTTGGGTTTTTTCCCAAAGGGTCACGGAGCGCAAGGGGGGGGGGAGCTGTAATCGGTCAGGGCCAGTAAATGTCCTTTACGGCCCACTGGGTGAATGGCTTCCGGCCCAGGCACACCAACAATTTGGACAGGAGACCCGCTTTTCCTCCCGTTGTCAAACTGGGGCTCCTGGCCAATGCCACCCCTCCTCCAACCACCATCTCACTTCCACAAGTACTGCCCATATACCACATGTGTGGGGAAAAAGGGGTGTCCCAGCAAAACCCCTGGCTTCCTCCGAAGAAGCAACAGGGGGGGAACTGCTCCGCTATGCACAAGAATCGATTGGGGCTTTCCCGGGGCAACAAATGGGAACCCAAATGGTGACACAATGGGGGGGAACAGGTGAACGCGCCGCACCGAGGGGGGGAGGGTTCATGGCCCCTGCACGCACGTGTTCTATCTGGTTTGAAAAAGGTTCCTGAAGTCTTCCACGATCTTCGGGAACTTTCTGAAAATGGCCAAAACTGTGCATGCACTTTATCCATTCGTACAAAGCCAGGAAAAACCCTCCTCGAGTTCAGGGGGCAGAACGGCCCCCCCCACACACTCTATATGCGTTTTTTCCCGCATTGGAATTCCAGCCTCACATTTTGGGGACCGACTGTAGAACAGAAAAACCCTTTAACGATTTTTTGATGACCAGGCGGACAGATACCCCCCGTGTAACTTTGATGTCACCAGGGCAGCATGCTTACACCTGCCTTTTGTTGAGGCCTTTTAGGAGGCCACGTTATTTGTCAGTCGCCAGGACTAGGGGTGAATAACTTCTTTCCCACCTTATGTCCTGGAACAGATGCTGAAAAATCTGTCGGGGCGGGGGACTGGAATGTGGCACTACATCTCGCGGCCCACGAGCCCCGCGGGGGAAAAAAAGGGGGGGAGGAGGGGGGACTTTGGGAGCAGAAGATTGTCGGGGAAAAATGAGGGATTTTCTACCCAGGGACAAGAGAGAGGGGGGCGGGAGCAGCGGGGAGGTAGATGGAATGAGGAAAGGGCAATGACCCGCAAGCACCGGGCAGTATAAGGGGAGATGGAGGCAGGAGCCCCTGGGAGTCACTTGTGCAGATGCCCCGCGCATGCTGATTTGCCTGGCTATGACAGCCGAAGTCAGCCCCCGCAGAGGGATGACTTCTGGCCTCCACCCTATTGGACCCTCGCTGGGGTCCAAAAAGGGGGCCTTTTTCCCAGCTATTGAGAGGGAGGCCCAAACTTAAAAATATGGGAAATCCTCTTAGTCATTGGGCGCTGCCTAGGTGCGGCATGTCCCCCCTCTGACGGGTCGGGGCCCCCCGGGGGGGGGGGGGTCGGAGCGTACCCTCCACAAAAGCAACCAAGTCTGGATCACGGTGGCACTTCCTTCAACCCCGCTTAGTGAGGAGGGGGGGGGCCAGAGCGGGCAGCAGGCCCTGAGCAGTCCCTGAACCAACAGGGGGTGGCCTATTGGGAAAAGCACTTGCCCCCCAAAAATCTTTGCAGGGCCACTCTGTGGCCCACCCTTTTTTTGGGCCCCCTCCGAAGTATTTTGGGCCCCGCGGGGTCATGGCCCCCTTTTCCCCGGACCTCCCATGTGTTTTGTTCCACCGTGGCGCAGTTTTCAACCTCTAGGGTCATTGTGCCCTGCCCCGCCTATCTGTGCCGCCTGATCCACCTTTACTTGTTCACTCTCCCCCCCCTGTTTTGCCACCCCCCAAATGTCATTGTGCCACTTCTACCTCAGCTGCTGCTGTGGTGGTGCCGTGATCCACACTGTGTCATGTCCACTTCTACCTATGCTTTTCTCTGCCGTTTCCCCCAAATCTTTGCATTGTGCCCCTTGGGCCCACCCTTTTTGCCACCTCCAGAATGTCATTGTTTCCACGTCCCCCACCTCATGGGTGTTTCTTGGCTGCTGCGTGACCTCCACACTGTGTCATTGTGCCCCGTCTGACCTCTGCTGCTGCTGCCTGCCCCCCACCTCTTATTGTGCACCTGTGGCCACTCCAGTTTTTTTGCCACCCTCCAGAATGGATTTGTGCCCCTGCCTACCTATGCGCTGCTACCGTGACCCCCACACTGTGTATTTTTTCCACTTTTTGGTTTCTACTGTTTGCCACCTCCAGAATGTATTGTGCCCCTGCCTGACCTTGCTGCGCCGGCCCCGTGACCCCCCTCCATCATTGTCCATCTGTGGCCTCCTCCCTTTTTTTTTCCCCTCCAGAAAGTCATTGTGCCACTGCGACCTCATGCTGCTGCTGGGCGTGCCTGACCTTCACACTGTTCATTGGCACTGTCTACCTCATGCGCTGCTGCCGTGCCCTCCACTTCTGTCATTTTCCCCTCTGTGGGCCCACACCGTTTTGCCACCTCCAAAAGTCATTGTGCCACTGTCTGACCTCATGCGTGCTGTGGGTGCTGCCCCTGACCCCCACACTGTGTCATTTTGCCACTGTCTACCTCAGCTGCGCTGCGGCCCCCCACTCTCTGTCATTGTCCACTCTGTGGCCTTTCCATTTTGCCCCCCTCCCAATGGATTTTGCCACGCCTACCTATGCGCTGCTACCGTGACCCCCCACACTTGTTATTGTGCCCCTCTGTGGCCTGCTACTGTTTTTCCACCTCCGAATTCATTGTGCCACTGCCGACCTCATGCGCGCCCCCCGTGACCCCCTCTCCCGTCATTTTGCCCCGTCTGTGGGGCCCCCCCCCAACCCGTTTTGCCACCTCCAAATGTCATTGTGCCATGTTGACCCATGCTGCTGTGCCGTGCCCTCCACCTCTTCATTTGGGCCCCTCTGTGGCCTACACCTGTTTTGCCCCTCCAGGAAGTCATTGGCCACGTTGACCCACTCGGTGGCTGCTGCCGTGACCTCCACCTTGTCCCTTGTGCCACTGTCACCCATGACGCTGCTGTCGTGCCTCCACTCCTGCATTGGCCACTCGTGGCCCATCCATTTTTGCCACCTCCAAATGAATTGTGCCCCCGCCGACCTAGCTGCTGCTACCGGCCCCCACTGTGTTATTGTGCCCCCCCCCTGGGCCTGAAATTTTTGCCACCTCCAGAATGTCTTGTGCCACTCCGACCTCACTGCTGCCCCCCGTGACCTCCCTCTCAGTCATTGTGCCATCTTGGCCTCTCCTTTTTTCCACCTCCAAAAAGTCATGTGCCCCTGTCGACCTCAGCTGCTGCGCCGAGCCCTCACTCTCTGTCATTGGCCCCTCGTGGCCTACAAAACCCTTTTTGCCACCTCCAGGATGCATTTTGCCACTGTCTGACCCATGCTGCTGCTGTGGCGCTGCCGTGACCTCCACACTGTGTCATTTGGGCCCTGTCGACCTCATGCTGCTGCTGTCGGCCTCCCTCTCTGTCTTGGCCACCTTGGCCTACCCAGTTTTTGCCACCCCCCAAAAGTGAAAGGGCCACTGCTGACCCATGCTTGCACCGGACCTCCCCACTGTGTTTCGTGCCACTCGGTGGGCCTGCTACTGTTTTGCCACCTCCGAATTTTTATTGTGCCCCTGCGACCTCAGCTTCGCCGCCGTGACCCCCCACTCCAGTCATTGGCCACTCTGTGGCCCCCTCCTTTTTTTGCCACCTCCAGAAGTCTTGGCCACTTTCCGACCCATGCGCTGCTGCCGGCCCCCCCTCTTGTATTTTGCCACTCTGGCCCCACACCTTTTTGCCACCTCCGAAAGTCATTTTGCCACTGTCTTTACCTCATGCTCTGCTTTGGGGCTGCCCGTGACCTCCACAAGGTCATCGGCCACGTCTACCTCATGCGCTGCTGCCGTCCCTCCCCTCTTGTCATTGGGGGGGCCCCACTCTGTGGCCTACTCCAGTTTTTTTGCCCCCCTCCAGAATTCTTGCCCCTGCCTGCCTCACGCTGCTGCCGCCCTGACCTCCCCCTCGCATTGTGCCACTCTTGGCCCCTCCTGTTTTTCCCCTCCAAAATTCATTGTGCCTGTCTGCCCATGCGTGCTGTGGGTGTTTCCGTGACCTCCACACGTGCATTTTGGGCCCCTGTTACCTCATGCTGCTGCTGCCGTGGGCCCCCACTCTCGTCATTGGCCACCGTGGGCCCCACCTTTTTCCCCTCCCAATGTCATTGTGCCCCTGTTGCCCCCTTTCCTGCTGTGGGTGCTGCCGTGACCTCCACACTGTGTCAGGCCCCTGTCGACCTATGCTGCTGGCTGCCGGCCCCCAACCTCTGCATTGTGCCACTTAGGCCTACTCCAGGTTTTTTTCCACCTCCAGAATTTTATTTTGCCACTGCCTACCTCATGTTGCTCCCAAAACCGTTCCTCCACACTGTTTATTGTGCCACTCTGTGGCCTGCACTTTTTGCCACCTCCCGAATGTCATTGTCCACTCCTGACCCCATGTGCTGCCGGGCCGTGCCCCCCCTCTCAGTCTTGTGCCCCTCTGTGCCCCCCTCCCTTTTTTGCCACCTCCAGAATGCATTTTGCCACTGTCTGACTCATGCTGTTTTCTGTGGACTGCCGTGACCCCCCACTGTGCAAGTGCACTGCTGACCTCATGTGCTGCTGCCGGGCCTCCACTCCTGTCATTTGCCCCTTTGGCCCCACACCTTTTTGCCCCTCCAATTGAGATTTGCCCCGTCTGCCTCATGCCGCCGCCGTGACCTCCGCTCTCAGTCATTGTGCCACTCTGTGGCGTCCTCCTGTTTTGCCTCCTCCAAAATGTAATTGTGCCACTTGTCTGACCTCATGCTGCTGTGGCTGCCGCCGTCACCTCCACACTCTGTCACTAATGTTGCCACCTGAGCTCTCAGCTTGTTTTTTTCCAGCTTTCGCTGGCATGACTTTATCAGGCTACATTCCCGCTTGAGTTTTTTGTCAGTTTTGCCCTCATTAATTGCCCAGGGAAGTTTATAGTGAAGCGATTCTAAGAGTGGCGGCAATCATGTGCGTGTCATACTAAAACACAACATTGTATGAAGACCACTCCAAGCTCCCTCTGCATATTTAAGCCTGGCACAACGTGCTACAGCACCCTGCAGGCTCTGTGCAGCCTGGAAATAGCTGTTTTTTAATGCGATTCGTGTTGAAGTAATTCGGACCAAAACGAATTTTGTTGGAAAATTCGGCGAAGTGACCGATTCGAATTTTTGAGAAATTCGCCCATCTCTAGGTGGTGTGCCCAATTCTGAGCAGTTACACCTGCCCCCAGTGTGGGGCATCAGGGGACAAGGCCCACACCAGGAGATTCTGCCCTCTGACCAAGGACACCTACACCTCAGTGTACCAGACCCCAGCCAGGATCCCTGAGGCCAAGAAGACCAAGTAGATGGCACTGTGATGGGGGCACATGGGTCCAGGATGTGTCTACCCCCAGGAACCCACATGGCATTCAGTGGGCACTGGACTGTGGCTGCTTTAACCCTTGTGGTTGCTGGTTTGCACTTTTTCATGTTATGTAAAGTTTTATAAGATTTTATTCTGTCATATATTGTTATTTATCTGGGCACCATGCCGCCGGGCGGTGCCCACTTGTATTATTATATCGGTTCTGTTGAAGTAAAGTTACTCATTTTAAAAAAAAAAAAAAAAGAAGGTATGGAAGAGTTTTTGAAAGTCTCTTATTAAAAGACGGCAAATCACAGCTATTCTTAAATCCCTCTAATTTCCTACAGCCAACTAGGATTAGAAACTGAAATGTTTCTAGCGAATACCTGTGAAATGCGGTCTGATGGAAGAACCATAAGACAAAATCAACAGTGTTCTTCCTTCAGTCCCAGGGATTTACAACTGCCCAGTAGGACTAGGAATTGATAGTTTTTAACAAATTATCATACAAGTGCGCTATCTGCACCAAACTGAGATTCAACGAGCGCAATAAAACTATTCAGAAGTTACACGGATGACAAATTGCATTTTTTGCAGCAATGACAAACGAGAACAGTTGCTAGCAAATTTTTCTATCAGAATTGTCGTACAACGTGGCTATTTGAAAAAAACTAGGGCCGCACCACATGCAATACAGCTATTTAAAAGTTATACGGATAACAAAAGGGTGGTTTTTGCACCAATGAAATACACCAACAGTAACTACAACATTTCTGTATTCAAATTTAAGTACAAGGTGGCTCTATGAACAAAACTGGGCCGCACCGAAGTACAAAAAAACCTATTTGAATGGTATACGGATAATAAAAGGTGGTTTTTGCACCTATGAAATACACCTGCAATTACTAGCAAATTTCTGTATGGTAATATCCGTACAAGATGGGTCTTTTAACAAAACTGGGCTAATAAAACGTGGTTTTTGCACCTATCAATACAGCTGCGGTGACTACAAAATTGCTGTATTCAAATTTAAGTGCAAGGTGGCTATATGAACAAAGCTGGACTGCGCCAAAGTGAAAAACACGTAATTAAATTGTGAACGGATAATAAAACGTGGTTTTTGCACCTATCAATACACCTGCGGTGACTACAAAATTGCTGTATTCAAATTTAAGTGCAAGGTGGGTCTATGAACAAAACTGGGCCGCACCAAAGTAAAAAAAACCACCTATTTGAAATATATACTGATAATAAAAGTTGAGTTTTGCACCTATCAAATACACCTGCAGTTGCTAGAAAAGATCTGTATCCTAATATAAGTACAGGTGCAAACCTACAAGTAATATTTCCCCAAAAAAAGGGCCCAAAAAACTGTTAATAAAAAACCCTTTGAAATGCGGGTCAAACAAGTTGGGCTGCACATTTCCACTCTCCTTTCAAAAGCCTGCCTCCCACCTTTGTTGTGTTCGCGGGGGGTCTAAAAATTTAAATTTCTCCGATTTTGCAACCACACTTACCCCAACTAGATCTACAACTTAAAATTTTACTGGATACATAAACAAGTACCACTTCTCCAATAAGTATATTATCATCAAGTACAACTCCACCAATTCCTACAAAACCTACAGTGATGCTGTCAACCAGTGCTGAAACACTGATGACACCAGCTAATGCTGCAACTCCTACAACATCCTCAACAACGGGAACAAATACTCCAACAACATAAAGTACAACTCTACCTACCACGAGTTTATCTACAGCTCTTCTATCCAGCGTTGTCACAATAACACAGACTTCTCCTCAAGCTTAAACTACTAACCTATTCATCCAAGCACAGTTCCTCGTATTTCCCTCTCTATTACAACTATATTATACTACCCCCATGCTTCCATTTTTCCTCTGTCAGAAACTACCGCAACTGCATCAACAAACATGGGATCTTACTTTTACTACGTTTTACTACAATCTTATTTCATACTCCGCATCCAGCTTTTCGTCTGTGTCTCAAAAGGGGGCATGGGGATTTATTTGAATTGCATATCATGTACCCAGGAAAGACATCACCAGGGGTTTCCCTTTTCTATCAAAAGGAGGTCTGTTTATGTATAGAAAATGTAAGTAGGGACAATTAACCAGAGGTAAAACTTTTTTTCCCCCAGGGCCCAAGGGTCCTTGGTTTAAAACCCCGCAGGGAAAAAACCTATGGGTTTTTTTTTTCCCCTTTATCAATGCCAGAAACCCGTTGAGGTTTCTTCTTTTATTTTTTTTTGCACTTTTGCTAATTACTAAGGAGGAAGAGGAGGGAGTAGAATTCAGCACCTTGGTTGAACTCTCAGTACTCCTGGAGGGGGAAAGGATTTGAGATGTTGACCAGGGCGAGGAGTCACGCCCCCGGTCGTATCCCCTGGAGATAGCCGTAAACAATGAAACCCCTAAAGGAGCGCTAAAAAAAAAACGGTGCGAATTTTAATGGGATTTTGTGAAAAGTTTGTTATTTAATTTACAAACTTTCCACGTCAATTTTACTTTGTGGCAAAACCCCTTTAAGTATCTATCAATCATGAACATCCAACCTACTAGTAGTGAATCTAAAAATTCTAAATCCACAATTTCAGTGACAACAACGTCATTTGGATCCTCAACTGTGTCTAAAGTGTCAACAGGTCAATCTTCTACTCTTGGTAGAATAGCTACGCACTTTTCAGCTGAAGGTTCATCTAATACAACTCCACCCATAAATGCAGGAACAAGTTCATCTATAACACTGGTTATGACTCAACCTACTAGTAGTGAATTTATAACTTCTACAGCAATTACTAAAGAAACAACAGGATCTTCCAACACAGCTACAACTAGTATGACTTCATCCCCAAGTATGAGTCCATCTACCTCAACAACACCTACAGTACATGAGACTTAAGATGTAATAACTGCACCCACATGTATGGAATCATCCACCAATAATCAGTTTTCCTCCAGAAAGTCTACTAATTCTGTATCAACCAGTTTTGCAACCACATGTAACCTAAAATGAAACTTCAGCAAATCCATCTGCAACCACAAGTATGAGTCAACCTCTCACTTCCACAGGATATTCAACTAGTGAAACAGCATCTAACAGTGATGGACAAAGTGCACCAGAAACCACCAACAACACCACCATGACTACTACTGAATCCACTGTTACTGGGACTTTAATCATTACTACTAGCACATCATTACTAAATACTACAGACACTGTTAGCAAAATAAATATCACCTCCTCATTTGGATCCAGTACCTCTATAGCCCCTAGTGGAAGTTCTAATTCTAAAGTTCCTACTGCTAATGGAAATATAGTTATTACTTTTACAACTGTGTCAGGCACCAGCAACAACAATACCATGACTACTAATGAATCCACTGTTACCGGGACTAATATTAATGCTTCTAACACATCAAGTCTGAATACTATAAGCACTGGTACATCATCAGAGTTTACTGGTTCCACCATAGATAACACCATAAGTTCTACTGTTAGTGGACACTCACTTATTGCTCCTACAACAGTGCCGAGCACCATCAATAATGCGGCCATGGCTACTACTGGATCCACTGTTACCAGTTCCCTAACTTCTACTGGAAGCTCTAATTCTACTAGGTCTTCTGTTTCTAGCAACACAGGTTTTACTGTTACTAAAAAAATCATTTATTTCCTCTACAACAGTTCGAAGTACCATTACTAGTTCCATAGCTTCTAATGGAAGTTTTAATTCTACAGACTTCTGTTTCTAACACGTTTTACAGTTGGAACCAGAAGTTTATACACACTAGATAAAAAGCCCCATCTGCAGGTTTTTCTCACTATCCAACATAAAATCAGAATAAACCTTCCCTGTTTTAGGTCAATTAGGAACCAAAATTATTTATATTTCCCAAATGCCGGAATAATGAGAGAGAGAATTTTTAAGGCATTTGTATTACTTTCTGCAAAGTCAAAAGTTTCCATACATTTCATTAGTATTTGGTAGCATTGCTCTTAAACTATATGACTTTGGTCAAACGTTTTGGATCCTTCCACAAGCTTCTAATAATAGTTGGTAGGAATTTTGGCGCATTCCTACTGACAGAAATGGTGTAACTGAGCCATGTTTGGAGGTCTCCTTGCTCGCACCTGCCTTTTTAGCTTTGCCCATACATTTTCAATAGGATTGAGATCAGGGCTTTGTGATGGCCACTCCAAAACACTGACTTGGTTATCCTTAAGCCACTTTGTAACCAGTTTGGCAGTCGCTTCGGGTCATCGTCCACTTGAAAGACCCATGTCCGCCCAAGCTTTAACTTCTTGGCTGATGTCTTGAGATGTTGCTTCAGTATCGCCACAATCTTTTTTCCTCGTGATGCGATCTATTATGTAAAGTGAACCAGTCCCTCTTGCAGCAAAACAACCCCAAAATATGATGCTGTCACCCTTTTTCACAGTTTAAATGGTATTCTTATGTCTCCAAGCTTCTTCCTTTTTCCTCCAAAGGTAATGATGGTCACTATGGCCAAATAGTTCAAATTTACAGGACATGTAGGTCTTTGTTCCTGTGTGTGTTTGCAAACATTAATCTGACTTTTCTATGTTTATTTTTTAGTAATGACTTTTTCTGGCAGAGTGGCCTTTTAGCCCATGTTGATACAGTACTCATTTCACTGTGGATAATGACACAATCTTACCAGCTTCCGCAGACATCTTCACAAGGTCTTTTGCTTTTGTTCTTGGGTTCATATACACATGTTGGACCAAAGCATGTTCATCTCTGAGACACAAAACCCATCTCCTTCCTGAGCTTTATGATGGCTGGACATTCCCATTTTGTTGGTATTGGCGTATAATTATTTGTACAGATGAACGAGGCACCTTCAGTTTTCTGGAAATTGCACCCAAGGATGATCCAGAACTGTGCAAGTCCACAACTCTCTTCCTGATATCTTGGCTGATTTCTTTAGACTTTCCCATGATGTTACACACAGAAGTTTCTGATGTGCCTTAAAAAATACATCCACAGGTGTGTCACTAATTAACTCAGATGTTGCCAATCAGAAGCTTCCAAAGACATGACAGGTCAGGAAGTAGCAAGGGGAAACCTTTCTCAGGCAAAGACTGAGAGAAGTGAGGGAGTTTAAATGAGGAACCCAGGGCCCGCCCTAGCAGACGATTGGTGCGGCCTCCGGGCCCTTCTATTGGCCAGTGCGACACACCCTCTGACTTGATTAGGAGCTGAGCTGTCACTCCTAAACTCATCAGCCCGGCTTCTCCCTGGGTGTGTCGACTGACTAGATGGATTAACCCCTACCGTGCCTTGCTGCTTCACGGCGGAAACGTGCGCCGTGACAGTACCCCCCCCCCCCTTTTAGGAGGGGCCACTGGACCCTTCCCTGTTTTTTTTTTTTTTTTTTAAAAGGTTTTATTTATAGAATTTTGAAATTTTAACATAACGAACATCAGTTTCACACATTACACCAAGGCATTGCAGTGAGATTTGGTCCCAAATACATAGACCCTTCCCTGGTTTGGGTTTGTCCGGGTGAGAGTCGTGGAATTCCCTGATCAGCGATTCAGCGTGGATGAACCTGGCCGGAATCCAAGACCTCTCCTCCGGGCCATAACCCTTCCAGTGGACAAGGTACTGTAAGGACCTCTGCACTCTACGGGAGTCTAAGATGTGGGCGACTTCATATTCCAACTGACCCTCTACACTAACAGGAGGAGGGGGTATCGAAGGTGAAGTCGGAGATGGAATGTACCTCTTTAAAAGTGACTGGTGAAAAACGTTATGAACCCTGAGGGAGGGAGGTAGCTTAAGACGGTATGCCACCGGGTTCACCACTTCCTGCAGCACATAAGGACCCACAAATCATGGAGCTAATTTACCGCAAGGCACTTTTAGGCAAAGATTTCGGGTGGACAACCAAACTTTATTCCCCCCCAGCAAAACCACTAGAGCAAAGGCGTCTTTTGTCACTCCTTCTTTTTTTGGATGCTCTGGCCGTTGACCAAGTTCTTCTGAACTTAGGCCCAGACTGTGCACAGATCTTTAATGATAACATCCACCCCGCTGTGATCAGACGTAGCACTGGAAAATTATGCATGCCTTGGGTGAAAACCATAATTACAGTAAAATGGTGAGGTACCAGACGAGCTACTATCCTGATTATTAATGGCAAATTCAACCAACGGTAAGTATTTTACCCAATCTACCTGCTGATCAGATACATAACAACGGAGTTTTTGTGTTACCATTTGATTTACCCTCTCAGTCTGCCCATTAATCTCTGGGTGGATGGCAGAGGAGAAGGACAGGGTGATACCCAGAGCCTTGCAAAGGGCTCTCCAAAACCGAGAAACAAATTGAACCCCTCTGTCAGAAACAATATTCTCCGATAAACCATGCAATTTGACAATATGTTTGATGAAAAGTTCAGCAAATTTTTTGGACGACGGTAACCCCCTTGGCGGAACAAGATGGCGCATCTTACTGAAACGATCCACTACCACCCAAATAACTGACTTACCCTCTGAGGTAGGAAGGTCAGTCATATAAATCCATGGAAATATGAGTCCACGGATGTTCAGGTATAGGTAGAGGGCAAAGTTCCCCAGGAGGACGAGTTCTGTGAACCTTTGCCCGAGCACAGACTTCGCAAGATGCCACATAGGCCTCAACATCACGGGACAATGACGGCCACCAGTAAATACGAGAAATCAGCCTCTTTGTGCCAGACACCACAGAATGTCCAGATAAAACAGAATCATGAAATTCTTTTAATAATCATAGCCGGAGCTGAGTGGGGACAAAGACCTTCGAAACAGGACAATTGGCAGGTCTCATATCCTGGAGGGTCTTAATCGCCATGGCTAAATCAGGGGAAATAACCGAGACAACAGTCTCCTTGGGCAATATAGGTACCGGATCCTCTGTATTGCCCAGTATGACAGGGAGACATCTGTCAACACACTGTTGCCCCCACTTGGTTAATTCTCCTGAATTCCAGTCAAACACCGGGTTATGTTTCTGAAGCCAGGGCAGCCCCAAAACCACATCAGCGGGCAGCCCCTCCATGATAAATAGAATACACTTCTCAGTATGTATGGATCCTACCACCATCTCGAGCTCAGGAGTACAATGTTGGATTGTGCCCTTTGTCAGCGGAGTAGAGCCGATTGCCACAACCGGCAGGGACTCAGAGAGAGGCCTCCAAGGTAGACCCAGATGTTTGGCGAAGGACGCGTTTACAAAATTGGAAGCTGACCCAGAATCCACAAAAGCATTCCCAGAACCAGACAGAGACAAATATGAGATCTTAACTGAGAGCAGCAACTTTTTGGATACAAGAGGAAATACCTGCTTGCCCAGGTGATCTTCCTGCAAATCACCTAGGCGCTGGAGTTTTTCTGGCCTGGTCTTCCGCAGACAACCCCTTTAATCTTTTTCTTTGACTAATTGAACAAAGCTTACTCAGAGCCTTACCTTTTTATTTCCAACCCAATCTTGAGTGAGTGAGCCAAATTATTTCATGATCCACAAAGGCATTAAGGGGGCGGTATGTATGAACGGGGCTGCACCAGATATCTGGCATCTTTTCAGTCTGATATCAGGCGCAGCCAGGCTCGGACTGGCCCACAGGGGAATAGGGGAAGTCCCTGGTGGGCCCCTGAGCATGGTAGACCTGGCTTGGAGTTGTTTTGTAACTCCATATACGTTCTCAGAAGAGGCAAAAAGCAAGAAACACAGTATAGGAGGCATCTACAGTTATTTACAGTAGCTGTAGGGTAGGCCCTTAAAATAAACTTCACCGGTGGGCCCATAAAAACTCAACTGGTGAGCCCCTAGAGTCAACTCCACCTGTGGGCCCTAGGCACCCCAGTCCGACACTGGGCGCAGCCCCGTTCATACATTTTCAAATCTCCACTCTAGGGCGCATTACATCGCACCTGCGGGGGCGTGCGGGAGGCGGATTGTGCTAGAACCGTAGCGAAGCTATAGATTTATAGCTTCGCTACGGCATGCCGTCCTAAGTGTACAGAATAAGGAGTTATCCAATAAGTTGACCCATGGTTGCTAAGGACCAGTGGCTGGGCAAATCACTTTTCTCAGAAACTCTTGCCGCAGGTTTGTTAGATACATCAAAGCTCAATGGGCCAATACATTTTTGACTTTGGTAGATGCAAAAAACATGACGGCATACTATAATAATCATACTACTGTAATACCTTATTGTAATAGATGGAAGTCAAGTAGGCTTGATTTGATTGTTTCCGATACAGACTGAAAGGTGTCAATAATTGTGTTACGTATAAAGTTAATTTTGTATCTTTGCAGTTCCATACTGTGGAGTCATTCTGATGGGGTTGGTTTCTGTCTTGGGAGCTGTCTTACTCACAGGAATAATGTGTGGGGTAAGTAGTTGAGTAGTATATTCCACCTAACATCAGAATAAACCACTGGATGAAGCTTATAGCTATTGCTGGAAAAATTGGAAAGAATGAAGACTTTGCAGCACTCCCATTTGTGGACATCAACACCGAAGGACTGTATTTACCAGGTTATTGGTAGTGCTAGCTGGGGAGCCCTTCCCATTCATGGTTCTTACTATAATAAATAATTTTTTCACTGTTGTTTGAGACATGGATAAGACTGAGTGTAGCCATCACGTTATCTAGTATTTAGGTTCTGTGTTGCATGTGTACCCTGGGAGATATGTGCCATTAGGTATCTCAATGGGCACTGTGCTTCTAGCGTGTATAATAATAGTTTTGTGGACATTTTGATGTAACATAGATTTAGGTTATTTAGCTTAAAAACATTGAGAACACTGATTTGGTGGATAGAAAGGGACACTTTTTAAGACACTATTGTCTTGGCCTTATTAGTATAACCTGAGAGTTTCATTCACTTTAACATAGGTGTGATATCCCTTGTCTTTTCTTTCCGATATTGGCTTGTGTTCGTACTACTTCCTCATTTGCTGTTAGCAGCTATCCAAGTTATTTTCCTCTTCATGGTCGGTAACATATTTCAAGACCATCCTCACCAACAGATCTTGAATGAAGAGTATAAGAGCGTAACCAACGATAGAGAATCCGAACAGCATCACAAGTACAAATACAGAACAATTACTCGCAATCAGTTGCATGTAGGTGATGAAGTCAAGTCTATATTACATCACCGTAGTTGACCTGTCACCTACAACAAGAAGACTACAGAATCCATGAAGAAAAATAATTAAAAAACTATTTATCCTGCCAGGATCTCTCTTAACCAGTGAGCCACCATGCTGTCCATGATAAATATGCTGAGCAACAACTGTTGATTTGTGTATTCACTAAGTTCTATTTATTAACATGTTTATATTATTTACTATTTTTGTGCACAAAAATAAAGATTTCCTGTCATCTTGTTTATATCATCATTGTCATCAAAACCAGATCAAGAAGTATGATGCTATTATTTTATAACGATAGGGAGATAGATAGATAAATAAATAGATAGATAGATAAAAGATAGATAGATAGATAGATAGATAGATAGATAGATAGATAGATAGATAAAGAGATAGATAGATATAAGATAGATAGGTAGATAGATAAAGATAGATAGATAGATAGATAGATAGATAGATAGATAGATATGAGACATAGATATTATAGATATGAAATAGATAGATAAATAGATATGAGATAAATAGATATGAGATAGATATGAGATAGATAAATAGATAGACATGAGATAGATATATAAATAGATAGATAGATATGAGATAGATAGATATGATAGATAGATAGTTAGATGATAGATAGATACAGAAAAGGAGAAAAAAAGGAGAAAAGGGCGCACAATCGTGAAACACGTATGGGTGATCTCAATTAAGGGCGTTGAGCCACTTCTATATGCTCACCTTGTAGTGTTGTGCGTTTGCTTAGAGGCACAACTCTCTTAAAAACTTTCGTCGCTCTGTTAGAGCTGATAACTACAGCAGCCTAATGTCCGGGCACCCACTCGTCTAAATGCAACAGTGGTGAAGGAAATAGCACATCCACAGAAATAAGGACAACTTTGGCGCTCGTAGACAGGTATGTCCACTGCTTTTAGTTTAATAAAAATATTAATTTTATCTAAAATTGTGACAAATTTTACAATCCCCCTGCATTGTGGATGTTTATTCAATGTGCTCAGTGAAAGCCTTGAACAGTACATGTATTTGAGTGTTATCGATTAGTTAGACTATGTTTGTCTATAATTATTACTTGGATAATAATCAAACCATATTTCATTAATAATCATTCCAAATAGGATGTGTAAATACAATATGTAAAATTTGTATAGTCTTAAAACATGCATTGAACACATGGGTATTTTTCTAAATTTATATTCCATTAAAAGTAGATACAATAATTACCTACAGTTGTGGAAATTCAATTCTCTACATAGGAACAGCCTGGTATAAGAATATGTAGACAGTAGTGTAAGCAGTAATGTAATACACCATGTTCAGATTTAAATGCCTCTAAAAGAGACTTAGGGACCTTGTTATGGAGTAAACTTAAAGAGGACCTATCACCTCCAGAGAAACCTCCTGAGGTAACATAAAATGTTATATAAAATATAAAACACTTTCTCAAACATGTATTATTAGGAAAATTTGAGTATTTCATTTGAAAATGTTGGCTGACCTCTTCACAGGCAGCAGTGATGGATCACTATCTATTAAAGTATTATTATCCATTATGTAGTGCATTATCTCTATTCTTCAGGTCAGTATGATTCCAATGTTATTTTTTCCTTTACATTTTTTATTTGTTTTGTGGTGCCTTTTTCTGAGACCAATACATTTTTATTTTTCTGTCTATGGAGCTGTACGAGGGATAATTTTTTTTTTTTTCTTTGGTTTTGTGCTGCAGATTTTTCCAATGAATCTGAACATGGCCCAGCACTCTATATGCAGTGACTCCATCAAGCTTGTCTCTGCTTAGTGAGAATGTCTTTAAGATCGGTGGAAGACTTCAGGAACCTTTTCACAACCAGATTGAACACATGCGCCATGCAGGGCGCATGGACCATCCCTCCTCGGTGCAGCGCGGACACCATGTTCCTCCCATTGTCCGTCACCATGGTTCCGATTTGCAGTTGTCGCGGAGAAAGCCACACATCGATTTCTTGCTGCATGAGGCGGAGCAGTTCCTCCCCTATGTGACTTAGTTCGCCGAGGCAAACCAGGTGTAGAACTGCGTGACACTGCTGTGCCCTGCACATGTGGTATGATGGAGATGCACTTAGACTTGTGAAGGCTGAAGTGGTGGTGGAGGAGGGGACATTGGCGCAGGAGCCGCAGTTTGACAACGTGGAGGAGAAAGCGGCGTCTCCTGTCCAAGTTGTTGGTGTGACTGGGCAGGAAGCACATTCACCCAGTGGACCGTAAAGGGCATGTACTGGCCATGACCGTAGTTACAGCTCCACATGTCCGCGCTGCCGTGCACCTTGGAAGAAACCGATAGGCTCAAGGACTGGCCCATCTTCTGTTCTACATATTTGGGAAGGGCTGGTACTGCCTTTTTGGAAAATAAATTATGGCTTGGGACTCTCCACCTCGGCTCGGCACAAGCCATTAGTTCTCTGAACGGTGCAGAGTCCACCACTTGGAAAGGGAGGGACTGCAGTACCAACAACTTGGACAGGAGCACGGTCAGCTTCTGCACCTTAGGATGGTTGGACACATACTGTTGTGTCTTTGCAATCGCCTGTTGAACGACTGCTGGCGCCATGATTAGCGAGCAGCAGGAGCATCTGGACCGGTAGATGATGGCAAAGAGAAACAGTTCTCTTCTGTAGAGGTGGTGGAGCCTTGACTGGCTGCAATGGCATGCATGCCACTGGGCGCTGCTGCTGCGGCGGAGGCAGGAAGGACCACCACATCTGAGCCACGTTTCTCCCAGGCCACCGGATGGTGACGCTGCATGTGTTGACACAGGGCCATGGTGCCAATGTTAGCTCCCTGGCCACGCTTCACTTTCTGCCCACAGATTCTACATATACCCATGTTCGGCTCCTCCGGTGTCTTAGCAAAAAACTGCCACACCGCCGAGTAGGTGATTTTACCGCCAACGCTCCACACTGAGTGACTACTACCGCCGCTGCCTCGGTGAGCCCCTGTGCCGCTACTTTCTTGGACCTGCGAAGAGGGTCGTCTACCCCGTGGCCGTTTGGCTCCCGACCTCACACTGCTGCTACCCTGCTGACTCACGGCCACACTACCGACTTGCTGGCTGCGCCGCTGCCTGACGCGCAAGCTGACGCCCTCTTCTCCTGACGATGATGAAGCCCTTGCTTCACCCGGCTTCCAAGTGCGGTCGGCTACATCATCATCTATTTCTGTTTCATCGTCACTGCTGTCCTCATTACCGGTCTTGGAATGCAGAGGCTGACCCCTCACAACATGACCTCCCATGCCACTCTCCACATCCATACTTTTCCGCCTACTGCAAGAAGCAGGGGATGTCGGCCCCACTTCTTCACTGACAAGTAGCTTCTGACTATCCTCAAATTGTTCATCCTCGCTGTATAGTGGCAGTGAGCCCAGACCACATAGTAGATCTCTGGCTGAGGGAACCGGACGGGACAGAGGCTGGTGGAGGACAGGTGAGGGCCGCTGACCCACTCCCGGGCCATGCCAATTTAAGGTTGTTTCTGACGTTCCCACCGACTCTTGGCTCTCTGTCTGACATACTGTTTGTTCAAAAATGTACAGACTCTGTTTAATGAAGATATCTGTATATGATAAATACACACCCTATATTTGACTCCAAATGAACCCAGTAACAAGCTTGGGTAACCCTTGGATATAAATTGGGCTCCACAAATGGCCAGGAAAAATTTACTTGTATGTGCCGTTTAAAAACACTGTGTATTTTACTGAATATAAAAGCACAAACAGGCCTAATTAACCTTTGGATATGAATTATGCTACAGGAAAAATTGCTTCTTCGGTGGTGAAAAAGAACGTTTCTTTTAGTGACCACAACAGCAGAACAATGCTTAATTAACCCCTGGATCTAAATTTACTGAATATAAAAGCACAAACACGCTTAATGAACCCTTGAATATAAGTTGTGCTCCAGAAATGACCAGATGGAATTAAAATGTATATGGAGCAGAGTTAGACCCACCCTGGACTTGAATTACAATACCCCACAAACTGAATAAAAGTGATAACGGAAGAGGAGCAGTCTCACCCCCACTCCCCAAATCGCTGTTAAAAGCAATTAACTTTGTGTGAGATCTCTGCTGCTGCAGCAGCCGCTTATGTCAGAGCACAATGAGAGCAGTGTAAGGAGCGAGCATGGCATCCGGACTTATACAGTGCGGTGACGTCACAGAATCCCGCTGGTCGCTGATTGGCTTCATGTCTGCACATGTCATTTAGGATCTTCCTTTCTTCCTCCCAGAGTTCTCTCCCCCATGTCACGCCATGTGCTTGCGGCCATTTTAGCAATGCAAAACACACTTATCCGTAATCACCCCAAACTTCTATTTCGTGCAGAACCGAAGTTTACCAGAAATTATCAACGAATTCCACTTCGTTAGAATCGATTCGTCCATCTCTACTTATAACTGTGTATCTTCCTTTGTTTCATTGCTCATATTTGTCAGCATGTAGTAGGGGATGTCTTGATGATTGTGGTGTGTTGATTTTTTTCTTTCTGTGTCTTTTGCTGTTTAGCCACCTTCCCATCCCTTGTAGTGGAGTTCTGCATAGGTTATCTTAACTAGTAGCAAAGGATATTAGACAAAAAAGACAAAAACCCTCTCTCGAAGACTCACGTTGGTTAGCTTAGTGGTATGCAGTGGTCCCTTAAGTTACAATGGCCGCAGGATACAATGGACCTTATGCATGAAAACCATCTAGTAGTAAGACTGTCTTTGATGCAGATAGCAACCAATCAGAGCTCACAGCAACCAATCAGAGCCCATAGCAACTAATCACAGCCCATAGCAACCAATCAGAGCTCAGCTTTTATTTTTCTAGAGCACCATATGAAATGAAAGGAGAGCTCTGATTGGTTGCTATGGGCTCTGATTGGTTGCTACGAGCTCTGATTGTTTGCAATGTGCTCATATTGGTTGATATGGTCTCTGGTTGGTTGCTATGGGCTCTGATTGATTGCTATGGGCTCTGGTTGGTTGTTATGAGCTCTGATTGATTGCTATGAGCTCTGATTGTTTGCAGTGGGCTCATATTGGTTGTTATGGGCTCTGATTGGTTGCTATCTGCATCAAAGACAGTCTTACTGCTAGATGGTTTTCATACATAGGGTCCAATATTTTCAACATATAAAGGTATTTCCTGGAATATTGAATGTTGAGTGTGGCATGACCATACAATGTCCCAGACACTGATCCAATTATCATGAATATTACATTTGGTAAACCCCTGTATTACTGTAGTGCATGCAGTGAATGTCAGTCTACAGTACAGTGCGGTACTACATGTCCTGTACTGCTCCTACATTTATTAGTGTGGTGATAATATTGATTGGTGGTCTAGTAGTATCTATCTACAGTACAGTACTACATGTCCTGTACTGATCTTACATTAGCAAGGATGAGCAGCTCCTTTGGGCACCAGGCAAGAGCCCCATATTCTTTTTTCTGGTACATTGTATATAAAGTACATGATCCACAGAAGCTCCTTTCCTCAATATAGAAAGTGATTTCCAGTAGCTCTTTCTGATGTTATATGTGAGGACGCGCTTTATCTGGATTAGTATCTACATTTTGCATTCTCTTCATTTTCTATTATGTTGGTGACACTTTGGGACTTTAGAAACAATTACCAGTCTCCTATAAAGTTAAGGTTTCAATATACAATGGTCGTCCTGGAAGCAATTATAATTGTATGTTGAGGGAGCGCAGTATATGACCTACTTGTTGGTCAACTCTGTATAGATTGGACCTAAAGGACTTGTGTCTTTTCTTTACCCATTTTACAATGTTACTTTAACATATTCATATAATATCTAAAATTTAGCTCGGACAATTTAGAGCTTGAATATTTAACAGTTGTCCTTTTTACCATCTCCAGGCATAGAGTAATGGTAAATTCTTCATAACTTACTTAGGGTCGACACTAAATTGGTAGGTACAGACTGTTTATAAGGTTTTTGAATTGAATGTTCAGTCTATATAGTACTGGATGTTCTCCCATCCCTGACTTTACATTACTGCTCAGAAAATCTAATAACACTTTGGCAAGTTTCTCTTGTAGTTTCCAAACCTCTGTAGCCCGGAGGGTATTGCTGAGTACAGCGAGTGTAAATCCTGCACCTTTTACTTCCAGTTCTGTGACTACGTGCTGTTGTTTTACAAGTTTACCTTTGAGTCATCTCAGAGATTAAGGAAATTATTTTTATAGTCTATAAAATCATAGTAAATCCTGTTGGTTTCCCATTGTTTATGTGTTTGCACATCCCGGAGTGACTTTGTAAGGAGCAGATTATATTAAACTGTGGTCAGGTTAGGAATTTAAACATTTCCTAATATGTTCGCTCAAAGTTCATACAGCTCCGGATGTATAGATCTGAATACAGTGGGATACTGTATGTTGCCCATTGATTTAAACTGTAATATATATATTTCATTTTGTGTATTTTCATGACTATAAAAATTGTAGATTCACGCTGAAGGCATCAAAACTATGAATTAACACATGTGGACTTATATACCAAAAGTGTGAAACAACTGAACATATGTCTTATATTCTAGGTTCTTCAAAGTAGCCGCCTTTTGCTTTGATCACTGCTTTGCACACTCTTGGCATTCTCTGGATGAGCTCCAAGAGGTAGTCACCTGAAATGGTTTGTGTGCCCTGTCAGGTTTAATAAGTGGGATTTCTTGCCTTATAAATGGGGCTGGGACCATCAGTTGTGTTGTTCAGAAGTCAGGTGGATACACAGATGATAGTCCTACTGAATGGACTGTTAGAATTTCTATTATGGCAAGAAAAAAGTTTGGGGTTTTTCACCCTTTTTCTGGTGTACAATGCACCTAAGTGAGCGGCTACGATGTCTAATACTCCTAATGAATGTGTTAGGTGCATTGTTCGTAAGACTCGACACTTTCGGATGCGCCTAACATGAAGGGGTGTTGTGGGGGTGTTCTGGGGGCATTATGGAGGCGTGTCGCACCACACTCGTAATATTATACACATATATGAATGTGGTCCGGCAAAACTAGGCGCATTACTGCTCGGACAGGCAGATCTATTTCAATGTGGTGTGTCTGAGCCTGAGGAGTCGAAGTGGAGCTAGATATGCTTTTAAGGAAAAAAAATGTCCAATATTCCTCAACTTACACCAGTAAAATAATAAAAAGTAATTTAGGATAATTATCAGATTGTATAAAATTTAATTATTTATATTTAATGAAAACTGTGATCATATAAAATTAATATAAAAATGAATAATATCCCGAAAATATAGAAATATCTCCTGTAAAATGTATTTAAAATTCATAGAATCTTAAACTAATTTGACATTAAATAACCCACTAATTATGATGTTCAGATTTTTATATTTTATATTTTGACTACATTAAATTTTAAGTGTATTTTTGCTGCTCTCACCCTTTATTCTACATACGGCAAGAGCCAGCACAGCATAGGTCTTGCTGGGAGCTGTGGTTCACCAAGCAGGATCAGTACCATAGTTTCTATTCAATGATCTCACGGTTCTCGTCACAAAATGATCCTCGGAGAAAAATAGTAATACGTGGGGTATTTCTTTTACAGCTAATTTTAGTAAAACTATGATATTTTTTTTTAGATCTTGAATTATTTATTCAGAATTGTAAAGATAAACTTCTAAACGCATTTTAAATTACAGACTCAAATTAGCTACCTTGCTTTTGAATCTAACCCCTTATCGTTTGCTGGATTAGAAATATTCCCTACGGCCAATATCGAAGAATTAGAAACATTTTTACTTTGGATGATGATTATAATTTACAATCTGAGCTACTAACTAAAAAGTTTCAACAAAAAGGTTATCCTAATTCTTTAATTCAAGAAGCGAAAAATAAAGCGGGTACTCTTACCCAGAGCCATTATTTAGACAGAACTAAAAATAAAAATAAAGGAGAATTGTATAGGGGAGTGGAGGAGGATCAATTTAATTTTATTACAACTTACAGCTCACAACATGGCGAAATCAGAAAATTGGTGAATAAACACTGGGACATCCTAAGGCTAGACCCGGTGTTGTGCCCAATTTTACCTAAGAATCCCAAATTAATTTTCCCACAATTAAAAATAAAATTGCCCCGTCTAAATTAAGACAGCACAAAAGTAAAGAAGGTAATAATAGAGATGGTGAAAAAACTCAATTAGGTTCATTTCCTTGTGAACATCACTTATGTAAGTGCTTATTAGCTCTAATAAATTTGCATCCTTCAGCACTGGGGAAGTTTTTTAATATCAAATATAATATGACATGCACATCAACATTTTTCATTTATTTGATAACTTGTATGTGCGGCATACAATATGTGGGATAAACCACTCTTAAATTATCTAGAAGAATTACTAATCACTAGTGTTGAGCGATTTTTATCGACAAAGTTGAAATCGGCAAGGTTTTTATGGTGATCGAAATTTCCAGATCATGCGATAATTAAGGTTAAAATCTGAGCATTTATCTATTAAATCGTGCCTTTTTCGGCGCTTCCTGTCATTTTGGCGGCCCGCAAAACAGATTACAGAATAGAGCAGGGTGAGATGTTGTGCGACGTCATAACTGGGATGTGTATGGTTGCGATTGGCTGGAAAAATCACATGACCTCATTTTACATAGAACAGCGTTTCCTGTTTCAGCCTCAGTGTCTTCAGCGTCTCATAGGGATAGGACTGCGCTCTGCCTGTGGCCAAACAGCTCAGCGAAATTAGTCTATTTCTGCACAGAGAAACCTCTACTATTAGCTGTGATCCTTCCAATTTAGTTAGATTAGAGATTTGAAGATTCTATGTAGTTAGGTATAGAATTTTAAAGCAGCATCTAAATCTGTAAATTCACGGCGGGGGGAGCATGGGGTGGCCCCGAGGGCGAACACAGACAATCTCTATATATAAAGAACACTGGATAAAGTTCACCAAGACTTATTGTAGACATTGTAGTGGAATATCTTTATTATTAACAGTTTGCTTTTGAAATATTTCCTGGATATTGGGCAGCCTGAACTTATATTGGATACACATCATTGCTAGTAACTGCAGGTCTCTTTGTTAGGTGCAAAACTACACTTTTATTATCAGTATACATTTCAGATATGTGTTCATTTTAATTTTACCCATTACACCTGTGACTGTTGATATATCCACCTTGCAGTGAAATTACAATCCAGCAATCTTGTAGTCAGCACAGGTTGTTTGTTGCCAAAAATACCGTGTATCATACGAAAACATAACAGTTACGTGTTTTTTGACTTTTGCGCACCCAGCATTGTTCATTGACGCAGCATCCACGTAAATCTTAAAACAGCAATTCTATATTCACCACAGGTGAATTGAAAGGTGCAAAAAATACAGTGTATCATACGAAAACATAACAGTTACGTGTTTTTTGACTTTTGCACACCCAGCATTGTTCATTGGACCGCACGAGCATCCACGTAATCATAAACAGCAATTCTATATTCACCCACATGTGAATTGAAAGGTGCAAAAAATACCGTTTATTTATACCAAAACATACAGATACGTGTTTTTTGGAATTTGCCCAGTCCAGATTTGTTGATAGACACCTTGCAGTTAAATTTGAATCCAGCAATTTGGTTTTGATTAGAGGGATTTGAGAATAGCTGTGATTTACAGTCTTTTAATAAGAGGACTTTTCAAAACTATTCCATAACTTCTCATATTTTTATATTTCTGACATGCGAGCAAAATGCAGGTGGGAAGCGAGCCCAAAGAGGGGGGTAGCACATGCGAGGGTAGAGGTACGGAGAGAAGGTGCTCCTTCCAGTTTGGGGGCTGGCGACAAACACGCATGCCAGCGGATCGTCAGTTGTAGGACCGTAGGCCCTGTCATCGCCTGGGTCAGGGCCCTGTGAATCTAAGTAAACGAACATCGTCGCCAATCTGGCCTTTCAGTGGTTAATGCAACCTGAATCTAGCAGTCTTACTCCTCGTCCTCGCAGTCACGGCCACAAATGTCGTCATCTAGATTCATCGCATCCGTCCAACATGAAGCAGCCCAAATGTCAACTCGTTTGTACCCCACACTGTGGATAATCCATTGTTAAGCGGGACTCTTTGAGGCCAAAATGCGGTTGGGGTCAGAGGCATGTTAAAGTATCAAAGAGGATGATTTAGTTGCTCTGACGCCAGTATACTGTGCCATCTGGAGGAGGTGAAGGAAGCCGGTAATCGGCAAAAATCCCGGCGCGGTCGGAACGCCTTTGCAGTGACCCTTGCTTGTGCCCGGCCGCTTCTGGATGCAGAAAGGCAGGACGACGAAGTCACCTGTGTTGATGATGATGATGATGACGAACAATGCGGATCCAATGGTGGTCTTTTCAGCAGAATTTGCTTGCGAGGCTTCATCAGTGGACGAGGAGTGGAAGACGATGGGGAAGTGTCAATACCGAGGTACCGCCACAAAGAAGGGAGAGGGCCGGTCGCAGAAGTCCCTGATTGTCCGCCAGCCACGGGTCAGCGCAAACCCCTGCTCCTCGATTATCGCCGTCAAAAGAGTCAGGACCTTCAAGCCTGGGCCTTGATTTGAGCAAGCCTCTGATTCACCCAGCGATGTCTTATGCGCCTTTGCCGTATACGCTTAGTAGAGGCAAGAAAACTTAAGTGGTTAACCACCACCAACCATGTCTAGTCACATGCAGCGAATGCATGAGTTGAAATGGAGGGAACACTTGGCAAAAAAAGGCCGCCGACGCGGGCTCCAAACTCTGTCACACCCTCTGTCTACGCATCTCCTCCTCCGCCCCACATGGTTTCCTCAGCTGCCCATGTCTCTCTGAGTTCATGATCAGGGATCAGCCTCCGCTTCACGGCCTCAACGTCGCCCCCGAGTTAGTACCACCGAGAACCACCAGAGACCCATCCTACCCCTTTTCCTTCCGCCAGTTTGACGACCTGCACGCCGTACAGGACCAGTCTAGCGCCAGCCTTCTGTCTTCCAGGTTTGTTAGGGAGCAGAAGAAAAACTTTAACCCAAACCATCCAAGCCAAAAGCCTGAAGAAAGTTGGCAATCGCCAGGCTTTTGGCCTTGGGAAATGTGGGCCTTCCGTCGGGTGGACACAGATGGGTTCCCGCCACGCATGGGCCTCGCCGCCCCAATTACAAGATGCCGTGAAGGCATTTCTTTGCCAAAAAAAGCCGTCCCTGCCCTGGCCAGACACGTGTCATCTAAAATTTAAGCGCAGTAGTCGGCATCTGTGTCTGAAAAGTCATCTGACCACCGACACTTGGACTAGTAAGCACGGCCAAGGCCGCTATATCTCTGTGACAGCTGATGGGTGAGCTGGGTGGATGTCTCTGGGCGGTGGACGGTGGCTTCAGGCTCGGCGCACGCTCTTCAAAACCGCAGAGAGATGGATGCAGGGCTCTTTTCCCCCAAGGTCTTCTGGTGGCATCACGTTGCCATAGAGGGGACACCAAGCCGTGTTGAAATTAATTGCCTTGGAGACCGTCCACACAAGGTCAGGACGCTGTGGGAAGGCTCTAAGCAACGAGGACCGAGCGCTCGTGGGGGGTGACAAGAACCTTGTGCCAGGCAAGGTGGTGTGCGATAACGGGCGAAATTGCTGTCGCCTTTTTAAGATCAGTAGGTGGAGCAAATCCCTTGCCTGGCACTGTCATGAACCTTGTCGTCCAGAAAATTTCTAAAGAGCTTCCCGGGTCTGGATTCCTGCTGAAGAAGGTCGGGTCTGAGTTCACACTTCCGCCGTTCGCAACCCTGCTTCGTCCCGCTGGCGTTGCAGCGTCAGCTCGGCTCCCGTCAAAACGTCTTCATTGGTTGAAGTGGAAACATGCTGAAATTCCCACCCTCACATGGCTCAGCTATTGTGGCACGCAGCGCAATGCCATTACAAGCAGTACGAAGTCGACACATGGCTGACAAGCACGGTGCGGACCACGGGGTGTTGAAACCCCGAGAGTGGAGGCAGGTGAAAGGAGCTCTCGACCATCCTTGCCAGTTTTGAGACTGGCCACCAATAATGGTCCAGTGCGGACAATGCCCTTGTCAGCATGGAGCATTGTGGTGATCTTCGTTCGGATACGATCGTTGGACACTTCTGGAAACAACAGGTCCCGCCAGCGACGGAGATGGGAGACGGAAAACAGATGGGACACGGAGCCTTTCTCAAGTCCGTCAAACTCCCAAGGCCCGACAGTTTCACAATTTATCGGTCTTCATTTAGGCGTGGTTCGGGGTCCAGAGCGAGTGGCAAGGTGGCGCATCAGCTTCAGGGTGCATCAATCAGGCAAGTCCAGGGCTGTGTTGAAGCTGTGCCGGGGAAGGCAGCGGAGGAGGAGGAGGATGAGGAGGTAATTCTAGACACCGATGTTTACCGACGTCCCTGCCTTTGGAAAGAGGTTGTCGCGAATTTGAGGCGGCAGGAAGGAAGTTGAGGAAGATCGTTTGCTAGTGCCCCTCGACCCAGAGGCTTGGGAAATCAAGGCTCCATCTCTCACATGAGGGTGCTTGGGATGCACCATTTCCCACATGATCCTCGCATTAAGGCCATCAAAATGAACAACAGTTACTGGGTGGCCACCCTCCTGGATCCCCGGTACAAACAAAACTCAGAACTTTCCTTCACCCACCCAAATAGAGAGTAAAATGCAGGAAAATGGAGATCCTTGCTGATTGATTCAACTGGAGGACAGAGGACATCTGTTGCGTCTGCTTCACGTTCCCAAATGTCACAGTGGAACAACATCAGCGACGTGACAGCCGTAGAGTGCAAGTAGGCGTGATGCGGCGAGCAGAAGGCAAGGTGGCGGAAGCCAATGGGTGACCTCTGGCAATCTATTGTTTACACCTCACCAACGCATTGCAATGCAGGGCCCATATCCAACACACAGAGATCAAGGCTTAAGATCATGCTGTGCACGACTTCTGCGTTCAATCACCGATGTTTTTGCATGTGTTACGGGACCCAATAGACTTCTGCGGTATCCAAAAATGACGAATGGCCCGAGCGGCTCGTTCACGCCATAGATGGTTGGTTCCTGCACAGCAGCCAGCGTCATATCTGAGCGGACCTTCAGCACAGCTGGGGGAGTCATTACAGACAAAACGCATCCGGCTTTCCACAGATAATGTGGATCGTTTGACTTTCATCAAGATGAATCAGGCATGGATCTCTGATGATGTTGTGGCCCCTATTGCCTGAGGTCACGATTAGTTGGCCGGTCTACCTTCACATTCTTTTCAAAACAGAAATGGTCCTCTTGAAAACTTTTTTTTAAAAATGATCATTTCTTACTGCAATGTTTATTCTCTTTTTCCTCTTTTATTATCTTTTGCGGTGAGGAGACTGTAAAAGACAGCAAGGTTTCATGACAACACCGAATTCATTTACTCACTTTATCTTAAGAAGGTTTTCGCATTGTCAATGTTTTGAGGTCATGTTGCTGTGGAGATTCAGCTATAATTATGTGTCTTTGGAACAGGAAAATGTGGCTTCTAAGTGGCATTTCTCCCTCACCAATTTTTAATAGGTGGCTTGAGAACTCATATTTATAATTTTTTGGGGTCATGTAGCTGTGAGATACAGCAATAATCATGGTCCTTTGGAACAGAAATGTGGCTTCTAAGTGGCATTTTCTCCCTCCACAAGTTTTAACAGTGGTGAGAAATAAGTCATATTTATAATTTTTTTGGGGTCATGTAGCTGTGAGTTACAGCTATAATCATGGTCTTTGGGACAGATATTGTGGCTTCTATGTGGCATTTTCTCCCTCACAATTTTAACAGTGGCTGGAGAAGTCATTTTTATATTTTTGGGTCATGCTGCTTTGAAATGCAGCAATACTACAGGCGTATTATAAAACAAATGTTGTTTCTATACTGACATTTTGTTCTTCACAATTGTCCAAGGTGGCTCAAGGGTCTGCTTTGAATTTTTGGGGGTTATTGCTGTGACATGAGCTATTACTACAGGTCTATCTAAAATAATGTTGTTTCTAACAGACATTGTTCTTCACAATTGTCAGTGGGGCTCAAGGGTGATGGTGCTGTCAGAAACAGGAATAGGTAGGACACTGTTAATGGACACATATTGCAAAAGACTTGTTTTTGCAAGATCTTTAACATAGCTATCAATCCATTTGTATTGAGACAACCCATTTAATTCAATGAAAAAAAGAGAAACAAAGATCATTGGTGGGATTCATCTATTTTTAAAAAATGTGTTTTTCTAGAATTTTGAAACTATAAAAAAACTTGCATGTACAAAATAGCTGGTAAAAAAATCTCCCCTGAATTGTACAAGGGTAGGACAGGAAAACTTGACCATATGGTAGGTTATTCAGAGGACATGGGAGTATGGAGCACGGAAGAGAACAAAAGTACAGAGGACACATTTCTCCAGCCACGTTGAGAATATGAGAAAAAGAATGACAAGCAAAAGGGCACCTGGGGGTGTAACAGAGAAGCGGTAACCACCTGTATTTCCAAGTGAAAGCTCATTGGTCCGCCACTCATACGGAGGGGCAAGCGCTACCCAGGTCTTGACTGTGTACTGAGGAAGGTGGTGTTCTCACACTTCCGCTTCCGCACTCTGCTTCAGCACGACAGTTTTTTGTTGCTGCGTCATCAGGGCATTTTAACCTGCATGTTAATAGATGACGGACGCCAGCTGGGCTCTCACCGCACCATGTAACTCCAGCCCTGGGTCATGCTGTTGGCACTGGACAGTTCTAGTCAATGTCCAGTTCAATAAAATGTGGTTGGAAAGACTCCTTTTTCCGGGCACTTTTGTAATCCGGGGGTCAGGACAGGTTAGATGGGTCTTACTGTGGCCCAGGAAGGGACAGTATATGTCCAGTTCAACTAAAATGGGGGATTGAAAGACTCCTTTTTCTGGCACTTTTAAAACTGTGGGTCTGACAGGTATAATGTCATTCTGCGGTACAGGACAGATAAGTAGTGTCCAGAGTTAACTAAAATGGTGGTTTGGAAGACTCCTTTTTTGCGGCACTTTTTAAATCTGGGGAATCATGCAGGTTTAGGGCTCATGGCTGCGTCCAGGACAGGGTATTCAATGTCCAGTTATGTAACATGATGTTCTAAATCATACTGCCTTCTGGCACTGTTTTAATTTTGTGGGTGATGCAGGTTTAAGGGTCAGGCTGCTGGTATAAGGACAGGGATATGGGAATGGTATGTGACTTTTTTTCTGTGACTTTTATAACCATAAGTGTGTAGCCTAAGTTGAAGCCGTATCCATTTGACTGTTTGTGATGTTAATTTCAGCTTCTCCAGCCTCTTGTTTGGGTGTAATAATGAAGGTGTTGTTGCTCTCCTAGACTTTAATGGTAATCGACTCATAATCGATGCTTAAATATCGAAAAACCTTATCGATAGCGGCCGTCTATCGATATCGATCAATCTCGATAGCCAACGCAATCGCTCAACACTATATCACGTTTTAATGTCAGGCACAAAAAATTAATTCATAGTTTTGCCTCGGCATTTTTATTGTAGACATCATAGAATGTGAAACCTGAGTTTACGGTTCACCTATTGAGACTTGTTGACAGTCGAAGATCCAGATGTTCACAGAAAGTTAGAAACAGAGAAAATATTTGGAAAAAATTTTTACCATAAGCTCATACTATTGTACCTCATGGTTTAATTGGTTAGGATACTCTCCATGGAAATAGATGAGTTATAGAGTAGTGGTTAACTAAGAGAGCTAGGCGACAATAGGTTTTGTGTTCGATTCCCACTTAGAATACAGGCTTTTAGTAATTATTTTGAAAAATAAGTCTTATTGTTAAATATGTCATATTTATTTATGTAGACACTGTTTGTATGATTTTTAAGAATGTGTCTTTCAATTAGTTAAATAATTATATTTTAATTTGGTTGTTTCCCGTTATGTAGACATTTGACTTTGTATGTATTTTATTTTTATCTGTTCACTTAGGAGTTATTGATTGAGCCCCCATTTCCAATTTGCCACCATATTTAAACCAAGGTGATTTTAAGTTATGTATGCCTGAAGAAGCGGGATAGTATTCCCGAGAAATGCCTTGCCCTGGACCTTTTATCCTACAATAAACCAACTTTAAATCAAATAGTTGGTTTTCTTCATTCCTGCTGAGCACTAAGGGACCTCTTTGAATTCTCTTGCTAACTTTTGCATTTGATTTCCCTTGTTTGTGATAGTTTCTATTCACTGACATGCTATTCTAATGACTTTTCTTATTTCCAGCCTATCTATAACCTTAGTACATTTTAGGCGCATTACTTATACTCCTAAGTTCCGTATTGCGCCAAACACACAGGCGAGGCGTGTCGAACTTGACACCATTTATGAACTCACAAAAACGACTTTGATACATCAGGTGCATTATACACTGAAAACGAGATTCGACTTTTCACTATGACGTGCCTTCCTTCATACATGTCGCCCTTATTTTTTTTTAATGTACTCCTTACTGTGCAGGATAAATAATGCTCATATATCTAACTTTTGCTGACGCTGTTATACCATTTATGTTTCAGGTTTTGATTTTTTTATGGCAAAAGTTTAGATTTTTTTTTTTACATTTTGAAAACTTTGGGGGACATGTATGAAACTTGACAGCGTTACGCCAGTTATAAATTGATATAGAGGAGTGTAGAATACAACAGTATATATGAACCTATCGTATGTGGGTTCATAAATCTGGTGTGTGCATCTTTGGCACATAGCAAAGTATATCTTTGGCACATAGCATATCTTTGGCGCATAGTACATTTTGGTGCATTCAGACGTGCTGTTTCTGGCATAAATTTTGTCGTACAACTGTTCATAAATCTATTGAACAGGGCTATGACAGTTTTTTGATGCAAGTTGCACCAAAAAATGGCGCAGACCCAATCAAGCATGTCACCCTTTGCTTTTTTACTTGAATTCTTTGACCTCCTAGGGTACTTGACCACAAAGGGATGCAAGAATTTGAACACTATTCTGCAATACAACTGTAGTGTTCAGACATGGCTCTTTTATTACACCCTTCATTGGGTCATGACAATTGGTCTGCACAATACTTGAGTTGAAAAGAAAGGGGGGATGTCACTTGAGGACCACATTGGAGAACCATAGCATATTGTAGTCATTTAGAAGCCTCGTTCAGGTTTACCACGACGTCAAAGTGGTTAAATAGGCTGGGATCAGAGCTATTTCTGATCCCAGCCATTGGCGGAGGGTGTCAGCTGTAATGAGCCAGTACCATGCTTCCTTACCAATATCATGATGTCAATGTTTGTCAATTGCCAGTAAGGAGTTGAATGGAGATTTACAATGATTTGTCAAAGCTTCACAATAGCAGACATGTTTGTGCCATGCCAAAGGCATTTCAGCACTCTTAAAGTGATTATCCAGCCATGACCTCAAAGGTGATATGTTAGTCAATACCGAAAAGGTATGATTACCTGCTATTTAGTTTCCACTGTTTTTGCTGCTTGGATGTTATATTTTTGAGCTTAGCACCATTAGGCAGAGCTGTAATTTGGGGTTGTTTAGCTACTGCGCCTACAGGGAGACTGAGTAGTCTGAAAAACACATCCTGGCTCATCATTGGCTAAGGCTGCTGCTTTCTCCCTCCCCCTTTAGCTCTGCCTCCTCTGATTGGCTGGCTCATAGAAACACCAGTCTATCACAAGTCCTCACCAAAAAGTCAGGGCATGGAGAACTGATTCGTGTCACTGCAGTGACTTGATCACTTTCACCCAAACGCCTTAAAAGTAGTTAATGACCAGAACGTTTTTTTAGCTTTTGCCTCCTTGTGTTTCGACAGTTGTAACTTTTTTATTTTTTCAATGACGCAGTTGTATGAGGCCTCATTTTATTCGAGACAAGTTGTACTTTATGGGGAATAGTTTAATTTCACTTATAAATAATTGCAGAATTTTTTTTAAAATTATTTGTTTTTTTAATTTTTCTTTACACCATTCACATTTCACACTTAAATGTTAGATGAATTCTACAGGTTATTAAGGTCGGGTGGATACTTAATATGTGTAGGTTTTTTGTGTGTGTAATGTATGCACAATTATTTTTGATTAAATATTTATTTATATTTTATTATTTATTTTTTTATTCTTTTTTTTTACACTTTTTGTTTTTAACTTTTTTTTTTTAAATCCCATGAAGGAAGAACTGTGTTACTTTTTTTTTTTTTTACACTTGGTAATGTATTAGCATATTCATATATGCTAATACATTATAATCTGTGTCAGTCTGACACAGGCAGTGATCAGAGCAGCGTACAGTCTGCCCTGATCACTGGTTTATTACACAGACAGTCCTGGGGCTACTCTAGGTCTGCAGGGCTGAATGTGCAGCTGTTCCCCAGGCTCTGTCGGGTCACTGGGCGGTCTGATCACGCAAAAGAGCAGGGAAACCCTTTTGATTGCGCTGCTGTGACAAACTACGGTAATCAAAGGGTTTAAGCATCAGGGAGCGGAGGTTTCCGCCACTCCCCGGCGCTTGCATTATTTTGGCATTTGGCAAATCTAAATAATTTTGGTTCCTAATTGACCTAAAACAGGGAAGGATTATTCCGATTTCATGTCAGATAGTGAGAAAAACCTGCAGATGGGGCTTTTTATATAGTGTATGGAAACTTATGGTTTCACCTGTATGTTAGGTATAATGTATATGATGTATATTGTGTAACACTGTATACAGTATGTATAATGTCTAGAGATGGGCGAATTGAGTCTAACGAATTGGAATTCGTTTAGAATTTCAGGAAAACTTCGGCTCTGAACGAAGTCGAAGTTTGGGGTACTTCGGATGAACGAAGTGTGCTTTTGATTGATAAAATGGCTGCGAGCACATGGCGCTACATGGGGCAAAGCACTCTGGGAGGAGAAGGGCATAGCCTGCATGACATGTGCAGAGATGAAGCCAATCAGAGACCGGCGGGATTCTGTGACGTCACCCCGCACTATAAAAAGTCCGGGCGTGACACTGAGAGCTCTACCGCTCTCACTGTAGGGATAAAAGGAAGGTGCTGCCGCGGCTGATTGTTACTGAAGAACTGATATTTATACAGCGATTTTTGTGGGGTGTCTCAGCTTGTCTCAGAGACTGCTTCTCTTGACGTTCTATTTCTGATTTTTTTGGGTATTGAATCTGAAATCCAGTGTGCGTCTACTGCAGCTGCATATACATTTAAATCCTATCTGCTCACAGCACATTGAATATCCAAGGGGGATCTAAGCCAGTTCCTGTTGCATTCATTTAAAGAAACAGCGTTTTTACAATACAAATACCACTTCATTTTTGGCTGCTCATTCTTTGGCGCAATTTACATGCAGGGGGTTAATTAAGCATTGTTATTCAGCTGTAGTGACTGCAAGAAACCGTAATTTTCAACGCCAAAATATAAACATTTTTCCTGAAGCATAATTAACAAGAAAAGGTTAATTACAATATTATCAAATGATCAGAATCGTAAAAAACAAGACATAGTAACACGCTACAAAGCTACTAGTTTGTGGTGGCTCAATTGTTTGGCGCAATTTAAATCCAGGGGTTAATTAAGCGTTGTTTTTCAGCTGTGGTGATCCTAAGAAACCGTCATTTTCAACACCAAAATATAAAACATTTTTCCTGTAGCATAAATTTACAAGCAAAGTTTAATTACAATTTTATCTCTTGTTGTGTGGCTTAAAAAACACGCCATTGTAACACGCTACAAAGCTACTTGTTTGTGGTGCTCAATTCTTTGACGCAATTTACATGCAGGGGTTAATTAAGCGTTGTTATTCAGCTGTGGTGACTCCAAGAAACCGTCATTTTCACCGCCAAAATATATACATTTTTCCTGTAGCCTAATTCCCAAGCAAAGGTTAATTACAATTTTATCTCGGTTGTTTTGGCGTAGAAAACACGCAAAGTAACACGCTACAAAGCTAGGTTTTGGGTTGCTCAATTCTTTTGCGCAATTTACATCCAGGGGTTAATTAGTGTTGTTTTTCAGCTGTGTGATCCCAAGAAACCGTCATTTCAACGCCAAAATAAATACATTTTTCCTGTAGCATAATTCACAAGCAAAGGTTAATTACAATTTTAAACTTCTTGTTGTGTGGCGTAAAAAACACTGCATTGTAACACGCTACAAAGCTACTAGTTTAGCGGTGGCTCAAATTTTTGGCACAATTTTACATCCAGGTTAATTAAGCTTGTTTATTCAGCTGTAGTTATCCCAAGAAACCGTCATTTTCAATTCCAAAATATATACATTTTTCCTTTAGCATAATTCACAAGCGAAGGGTTAATTACAATTTTTTCTCTTGTTGTGTAGCGTAAAAACACGCCATTGTAACACTTCTACAAAGCTACTAGTTTGTGGTGGCTCATTTTTTGGTGCAATTTACATCCAGGGGTTAATTAAGCGTTGTTTTTCAGCTGTGGTCACCCCAACAAACCGTCATTTTCAAAGCCCAAAAAATATACATTTTTCCTGTAGCATAATTCACCAGGAAAGGTGAATGACAATTTTATCTCGTGTTGTTTTGGCGTAAAAAACACCGGGATTGTAACACTCTACAAAGCTACTAGTTTGTGGTGGCTCAATTGTTTGGTGCAATTTACATCCAGGGGTTAATTAAGCGTTGTTTTTCAAACTGTGGTGATCCCAAGAAACCGTCATTTTCAAAGCCCAAAATATATACATTTTTCCCTTAGCATAATTCACAAGCAAAGGTTAATTCCAATTTTATCTCTTGTTGTGGTGGCGAAAAAAACACCGCATTGTAACACGCTACAAAGCTAGTAGTTTGTGGTGGCTCAATTCTTTGGCGCAATTTACATCCAGGGGTTAATTAAGCGTTTTTTTTTCAGCTGTGGTGATCCAAGAAACCGTCATTTTCAAAGCCAAAATATATACATTTTTCCTGTAGCATAATTCACAAGCAAAGGTTAATTACAATTTTATCTCTTGTTGTTTGGCGTAAAAAACACCGCATTGTAACACGCTACAAAGCTACTAGTTTGTGGTGGCTCAATTCTTGGCGCAAATTTTCTCCAGGGTTAATTAAGCGTTTTTTTTCAGTTGTGGTGATCCAAGAAACCGTCATTTCAACGCCAAAATATATACATTTTTCCTGTAGCATAATTCACAAGCGAAGGTTAATTACAATTTTATCTCTTGTTGTGTAGCTGAAAAAATCACCGCGTTGTAACACGCTACAAAGCTACTTGTTTGTGGTGGCTCAATTGTTTGGCGCAATTTACATCCAGGGGTTAATAAGCGTTGTTTTTCACCCGTGGTGATCCCAAGAAACCGTCATTTTCAACGCAAAAAAGTATACATTTTTCCTGTAGCATAATTCACAAGCGAAGGTTAATTACAATTTTATCTCTTGTTGTGTAGCGTAATAAATCACGCCCTTGTAACGCGCTACCAAGTTACAAGTTTGTGGGGGCTCAATTGTGTGGTGCAATTTACAAACCAGGGGTTAATTAAAACGTTGTTTTTTCAGCTGTGGTGATCCCAAAAAAACCGTCATTTTCAAAGCCAAAATATATACATTTTTCTGTAGCATAATTCACAAGCAAAGGTTTAAATTTCAATTTATCTCTTGTTGTGTGGCGTTTAAAAAAAACCGCATTGTAACACGCTACAAAGCTACTAGTTAGCGGTGGCTCAATTGTTTGGCACAATTTTTCATCCAGGGGGTTTAAATTTAAGCGTTTTTTTTCAGTTGTGGTGATCCCAAGAAACCGTCATTTCAACAGCCCAAAATATATACATTTTCCTGTAGCATAATTCACAAGCAAAGGTTAATTACAATTTTATCCCCTTTTTGGTGGCGTAAAAAACACCGCATTGTAACACGCTACAAAGCTACTAGTTTGTGGTGGCTCAATTCTTTGGCGCAATTTACATCCAGGGGTTAATTCAGCTGTGGTGATCCCAAGAAACCGTCATTTTCAACGCCAAAATATATACATTTTTTCCTGTAGCATAATTCACAAGCAAAGGTTAATTACAATTTTATCTCTTGTTGTGTGGCGTAAAAAACACGCCATTGTAACACGCTACAAAGCTACTAGTTTGTGGTGCTCAATTCTTTGGCGCAATTTACATGCAGGGGTTAATTAAGCGTTGTTTTTCAGCTGTGGTGACTCCAAGAAACCGTCATTTTCACCGCCAAAATATATACATTTTTCCTGTAGCCTAATTCCCAAGCAAAAGGTTAATTACAATTTTATCTCTCTTTTTGGGGTTTGGGGTTGAAAACACGCAATTGTAACACGCTACAAAGCTACTAGTTTTTGATTGCTCAATTCTTTTGCGCAATTTACATTCAGGGGTTAATTTAAATGTTGTTTTTCAGCTGTGGGGATTCCAAGAAACCGCATTTCAACGCCAAATTAAAATACATTTTTCCTGTAGCATTAATTCACAAGCGAAGGTTAATTACAATTTTATCTCTTGTTGTGTAGTGTAAAAAACACGCCATTGTAACACGCTACAATGCTACTAGTATTGTGGTGGCTCAATTGTTTGGCGCAATTTACTTCCAGGGTTAAAATTAAGCGTTGTTTTTCAGTTGTGGTGATCCCAAGAAACCGTCATTTTCAACGCCAAAATATATACATTTTTCCTGTAGCATAATTCACAAGCGAAGGTTAAAAAACAATTGTCACGGTTCACGGGCCCCGGGGTTTCCCCCCTAGGACTCGCAGCGTGCCCGGGGTTGGTTGTGTCCCAGCTGCTTGCTGCGACATCCTCTTGGGGTCCCTGGCTCTGGTCTCTCACCTGTGCTTCCTCCCCGCTCCCTGGGATCCTGTGTCCATCACGTGCTCCCCCTAGGGGCAGCGCGCTCCCCTGCATCATATTTAAAAGACACAGTGTTCCTGCTATGTGACCCCTGACCTCTGGCTATATAACGAACTCCTCCCTGTCTTCTAGGTCAGTTCATTGTTGTTACCCAGCACAAGAGCTCTACCCCTTGGCTGCTGTTCTGCTGTTGACTCACATTCAGCCATACGTTATCGGTACCTGCTGTACACCTGCCGCTGTACCCGTCTGCTACACCTCTGTTCCCTGGTCACCTTTTCTAATCTGTTACCACCTAGGACTGTGCTTTACGTTCAAGACTAACCTGGTACTGTCACCCGTTATACGCCCACACCTGCGGTGCCCACTCCACTCCAGCCCATCTAACAGGACCTGCACTTCGGCTTACCCACTGCCTGCACCTGCCATCTGTGCCTGCGGTGGGCCCTGAGGATCCACACCTGGATATCTGCGTCGTGCGCTCTGGCATACGTCCATCGGCGCCGCACCGTTACAGTACGAACTGACCGTTCAAAAATGGATCCGCCGGGAGTGACTCTGCCTGAACTAGTAACCTGTGTGAACCGTCAGGGTGTTCATCTGGAGCAGTTATTTCAGAAGCTGCAGACGCTCAACACCCGTCTAGATGAAGTCGTGTCTGCATTGGCACCTACAACTGCTCCGCCATCTGCTGTGGTTCCGCCTTCCTGTTGTCATGTACCGGTCCTAGCCTGCACCTGCCTCTGCCAGCCCGTTATTCCGAGATCCCCATACCTGTTGCGGCTTCCTCAATCAGTGCACAATCCACTTTGAGGTCCTGGCTCACCGTTCCCATCTGACAGTGCAAAGGTGGCTTTCATCATCAGCCTGCTCTCAGGTGAAGCCTAGGCCTGGGTCTCACCTCTGTGGAGAAAGGAGATCCGCTGGACAGGGGACCTCCAGGAGTTCCTGAACGCCTTCCGGAAGACCTTTGAGCTACCTGGGCGCAACACATCTGCGGGTTTTCATCCTGCCCGGGTTTTCCATCAAGGCGACTCCACCGTGGGGCCATATCCCACCCAGTTCCTTACCCGGGCCTCCGATTTGCCTGGAAAACCCAACCCGAGGCCCCCGTTGCAAGCCCTTGGGGGGGGGCCCTCGAGGGAAACGCTTTAAAAGGGACGAGTTGGCGGGCGTGACCAAACCCACCACTTTGGGGACGACCCATCGTTTTGGGCCCTACCCGGGATCGACATCCTTTTCCCTGAGAGGGGGGCTTCGAGCTACCCCCACAGCCAGCGTCCCCCCCCCGCCTCGAAAGCCCTCCCCCGCTCTGTACCTAAAACCCCACGAGCCCCCCCCTCGCCTGACCCCCGGCTTTTTTTTTTTCCAAAGATAAAGCCCTATGGAGGTCCCCCAGCACTAAACCCCTCAACCCCCAGATTAAAAACGCACCCACACCCCCCTCCAAAAAAACCGGCCCGGGGGGTTTAAAACCTGGTTCCGAAAAAAAAAAAAAACCTTGCGGGGTGGAAACCCCCTAAAATTTCCGAAAAAACTGCCCGGGTCCACCCAGCTGCCCCCCGGGGGAAACCCAGCACCAGGGGGTTTGTGGGTTGAATTTTACCCTAAATTTAACGGTGTGCCTGCCCCCCGGGAAACCCTTGACCCCCCATCCCAATCCCCCCTCCCCTTTAAATTTTTTTACAAAATTCCCCCACAAAACCCAAACCCTTACCGTGAAAAATTCAACCCTTGTAAAATGCCTTCCCCGAAGGGGGGGGGCCCCCGTTTTCCCTCCCGGACCCTGGGCTTTTCCCCCCGGCCCCGGGGGGAACCCCCCCCAAAAATCCTAAAACCCCCTTTTAAAACCCTGGGAAAATTCCCCCGCATTTTTTCCTTTTTTTTTAATTTCCCAAAACCGTCCCCCCCGGGGGAAAAACCAAAAAAACCCCCATAAAATTTCATCCGGGGGTTTTTTTTTAAAAGGGGGGGGATGAAAAAAAATTTCCTTTTTGGAAAAGGAAGCCCAAGTTCCCCTTTCCGGGGGAACCCCGGGGGGCCCCGGGGGAAAAAAACCTTCTCCCCCCCAAATTTTGGGGAAGGTTTTCCCACCCCCCCCCAAGGGAAGGGGAAAAATCTCCCTTTCTCCCCGGGCCCCCCCCGGGGGGGCCAAATACTTTTCCTTGGGGGGCTCCAGCTTGTTTACGGGCTTCCCCCAAGGGTTTATCCCAACCATTCCCCAAAAACCAACCCCCTGGAGGGCCCCCCAAACCCCCGGGGTTTGGAAAAGGAAAAGTTCCCCCCCGAACCCCCCGGGGCAAAAAAAAGTGCCCACCCCCCCTGGGGGGTTTCCCCCCCCATGCGTCAAAAGGGGGGTCCAAAAACGCCCATCCTGGGGTAAGGCACCCCCCTGCCCACCCGGGGTTTTCCCCCCCCCTTGCCCCCGGTTTGGTTCCCCCCTTGGGCCGGTGGGGGGGGGGATGGGGGGGGAACCCCAAGGGGGTGGGGGCCAAAGAAGAACCTTTGGTCGGGAAAAAAACCCCCTCAAAAATTCCCACCCCCCCCCCCCCCTGCCAACTTTTTTCTGCTTTTTTTCTTCCCCCGGGTCCAAAATTTTAACCCGGGACTCTCGGGAAACCCCTCCCCTCGAAAGAAATCCTGGGAAAACCCCGAGGAGGAAGTGGTCCCCACCCAAAGGCCGTTTTGGGGGGGTCCCCGCAGGCTACCCGGGAGGGGAGGGCTTGGGGGGGGGTCCCCTTTGTCCCGGTTAGCCCGCGGTCCCTGCTAGGGAAAATTTCCAGGGGGCCCCAAAATTTTGGTTTTGTCCCACTGTTTAAGGCTGCGACATCCTCTGGGTGTCCCGGCTTCGGTCTCTAAAACCTGTGTTTCCTCCCCCCTGGCACCCTGTGTGCACACTTTGCTCCCTCTAGGGGAAACGGCGGCCGGCACTCCCATCAAAAATTTAAAGACGGGTTTCCATTTTTCCTGCTAAGGCCCCGACCTCTGGCTATATAACGAATTTCCTCCCGTCTTCTGGGCCAGTTCGTTTGTTGTTTACCCCACCCCCCAAAAGTTTTAAACCCCTTTGGGCTGCTGTTCTGCTGTTTGTCAAACATTCAGCCATCGTTTATCGGAAACCCTGCTGTACCCCCTCCGCTGAAACCTGCCCTGCTACCCCTTTGCGTTCCATGGCAACCTTTTCTAATCTGTTACCATCCAAGGACTGTGCTTTACTTTCAAGACTAAAACCTGGCTGTCACCCGTTTACGGCAAAAACCTTTCGGTGCCCGGACCCCGCCCCACGCCACTAACAGGCCCCTCATTTCGGCTCCCCAAAAGTGCCTGCCCCTGCCATTGTCCCTGCGGGGGCCCTGGGGATCCAAAACCCTGGTTTAATTTTCGGACGGCGCTCTGGCATACTTCCATGGGCGCCCGACCGTTACAAAAAAATTTTTAAAAACTCTTTTGTGTAGGGGAAAAAAAACAGCCATTTTAAAAACGGCTACAAAGCTACTATTTTTTGGGGTGGCCCCAATTTTTTGGCGCAATTTACATCCGGGGGTTTAAATTTAAAGGGCGTTTTTTTTTTTTTAAACCCGTTGGTGAATCCCAATAAAACCGCATTTTCAAGCCAAAATTTTAAAAACATTTTTCCTGAAACCTAATTCACCAAGCAAAGGGTTTAAAATTACAATTTTATCTTTTGTTGTGTAGCAATAAACCCGCCATTGGGTAACACGCTACAAAGCAACAGTTTGGGGTTTGGCTCAATTGTTTGGGGGGAAATTTTTTCCCATCCGGGGGTTTTAATTTAAAAGCGTTTTTTTTTTAAACTTTTGGTGATCCCAAGAAACCCGTCATTTTAAAAACCAAAATATATAAAATTTTTCCCTGTACATAATTCCCCAAGAAAAGGGTTAAATTACAATTTTAATCTTTTGTTGTGTGGCGAAAAAAACACGCCATTGTAACAGGGCTCAAAGCAACTATTTTTGTGGTGGCACCATTTTTTGGCCACAATTTAAAATCCGGGGGTTTTAATTTGGGGGCGTTTTTTTTCCATCTGTGGGTGACCCAAAAAACCGCCCATTTTCAAAGCCAAAATATAACAAATTTTTCCGTACCAAAATTTCCCAAAAAGAAAAGGGTTAAAAACAATTTTAAAATTCTCTTTTTGTGTGGCGTAAAAAACACCGCTTGTAACACCTAAAAAACACTATTTTTTGTGGTGGCTCAAATTCCCTTTGGGGCGCAATTTAAAACCAGGGGTTAATTAAGTTTTTGTTTTTCCAGCGGGGGGTGATCCCAAAAAACCCGTCATTTTCCCCCCCGGGGCCAAATTTTTAAAAACCCCTTTTTCCCTTGGGCAAAAACCCACAAGCAAAGGGGTTAAATTTTTAAAAATTTTAATCTATTTTTGGGTTTAGCGAAAAAAAACACGCCTTTGTAACACCTCCCAATCCCTACTGGGTTTGTGGGTGGCCAATTGTTTGGCGCAATTTACATCCGGGTTAATTAACGTTGTTTTTTTCAGTTGTGGTGATCCCAAAAAACCTCTTTTCAACGCCAAAATATATACATTTTCCTGTACATAATTCACAAGCAAAGGTTTAAATTTAAAATTTTTATCTTTTGTTGTGTACGAAAAATACAGGGCATTAAAAAAAAGCTACAAAGCTGTAGTTTGGGGTGGCTAAATTTGTTTGGGCCATTTACATCCAGGGGTTAAAACTTGTTTTTCAGCTGGGGTGACCCAAGAAACCGTTTTTTTTAAACGCCAAAATATATACATTTTTCCTGTACTAATTCACAAGAAAAGGTTAATTAAATTTTACTCTTGTTTGGTGGCGAAAAAAACCGCATTGTAACACGCTACAAAGCTACTATTAGCGGGGCTCAATTTTTTTGCACAATTTTACATCCAGGGTTAAATTTAAGCTTGTTTTTTCAGCTGTATGTTCCCAAAAACCGTCATTTTCAAGTCAAAAAAAAATACATTTTTCCGTGCAAAATTCACAAGCGAAGGTTAATTAAACAATTTTACTCTTTTTTGTGTACGAAACAACACGCCTTTGTAAACGCACAAAAGCTAATTTGTGGGGGTCAATGTTTGGCGCAATTTAAACATCCAGGGGTTAATTAAGCTTTTTTTTTCAGCTGGGGTGATCCCAAGAAACCTCATTTTAAAACCCAAAATTATACATTTTTCCGTAGCATAATTCACAAGCGAATTTAATTACAATTTTATCTCTTGTTGTGTAGCAAAATAAACACGCCTTGAACACGCTACAAAGTACTATTTGTGGGGGCTCAATTTTTGGTGAAATTTACACCCAGGGGTTAAATTAAGCGTTGTTTTTCAGCTGGGTGACCCCAAAAAACCGTCATTTTAAAAAGCCACAATATATACATTTTCCTGTAGCATAATTCACAACAAAGGTTAATTAAAATTTTTATCTCTTGTTGTGTGGCTAAAAAAACACACATTGTAAACCCACAAAGCTACTATTTTGGGGTGCTAAATTCTTGGCACAATAAACAGCAGGGGAAATTTAAAAGCGTTGTTTTTACTGTGTGTTCCCAAAAAACCGTCTTTTTTCCAATGCCAAAATAATACATTTTTCCTGTACCTAATTCACAAGCGAAGGTTAATTACAATTTTTCTCTTTTGTGTAGCGTAAAAAACACCGCATTGTAACACGCACAAAAGCACTAGTTTGTGGTCTAAAATTTTTTTTGGGCAAAATTTTTACATCCAGGGTTATTAAGCTTGTTTTTTTTCTGCTGTGGTGGACCCCTTTAAAGAACCGTCTTTTTTAAAACCCCAAAAAATATGACATTTTTCCCTGTAGCCTAATTCACAAGAAAGTTAATTACAATTTTATCTTTTTTTTTGTGGGCGTGAAAACACGCAATTGTAACACGCTACAAACAGTATTTGGGTTGCTCAATTTTTTTTGCGTAATTTACATCCAGGGGTTAAAATTAATTTTTGTTTTTCGTTTTACCGTAAAAGAAACTTTGTTTTTCACCGCCACCCAAAAGAAATTCTGTCCATAATTCATATCCAAAGGGTTAATTAAAACCCTGTTTGTGCTTTTATTTTCAGTAAAATACCAGAGTTTTTAAACGGCACTAAAAACAATTTTTCCTGCCCATTTGTGGAGCAAAAATTTATATACAAGGTTAAAAGCTTTTAACTGGTTCTTTTGGGGCGCAAATCGGGGTGTATATTTATCAAAATACAGGTATTTTCATCAAACATTTGTACATTTTAGAAAAAACCCGTATTTCAGACAGAGGGGGCAGGCTCTTCACCTGCATGCAGAGGCACAAACATTCCAGCCCAGGTCGCACACAAAAGGGGGATTTCGAGCAGGGGTCACTCGGAAGCCACAACTCCCGCTGTCATCTATTGGCCGGACGACTACAACCCAAGGGTTTTTGATTTTTTTGACTAGGCTTTCCCCCTCCCCAGAAATCTTACAACCCCACCAAGGGTTTCGTGGGAAAATCAAACAAACTTTAGTTGGCCCCATGGCTGGGAGCGGTCAGCGGCCCCCACTGTCCCAACCCGCCTCATCCCACCCGGGTTCCCTCTGCCAGAGATCTACATGTGGTCGGGGCTCAGCGCCACATAAACGGGGAGAACAATTGAGGGGGGGCAGTCAGCAGCTACTGGAAAGGGGGAAAAAAGGGGCCAATTCCCCTGCTCTTTGCAGTAGCGGCAAAGTATAGATGTTGAAGTGCGGGGGAGCATGTTTGGGGGGGCAGCCTCTGCATCCCAAAAGACCGGGATGGGACAGCATGACGATGAAACACAAATGTAATATTACCGACCGCCTTGGAGCCGGGAGGGCAGGGGCTTCATCATCGTCAGGAGAAGAGGCGCAGCTGCCTCAGGCACAGCGCAGCCACAAGGGGGTCGTGTGGCCGTGAGTCACAGGATACACAGTGAGGCTGGACCCAAAGCGGCCAGGGGGTAAAAAACCCGCTTCGCAGGTCCAAGAAATGCGCACAGGGCTCAGCAGGCCGCGGCAGTAGTTACTCAATGGGGACGCTGGGGGTAAAATCCGATACTAGGCGGTGTGGCAGTTCTTTGCTAAGACACCGGGGAGCCGAAAGGGGGTATATGTAAAACTGTAAGCAAAAGTAACATGGCCCCGGGGGTAACGTTTGGCACCACACCCTGTGTCAACCTGCAGCATCACCATCCGGTGGCCTGGAAAACGTGCTCAATGTGTTGGCCATCCTGCCCCGCAGCGACAGCACAGCAGCATGCCCAGGGCACCATGCCCTTGCAGCCAGCAAGGTCCACCCCCTCTCAGAAGGGGGGCTTTTTCCTTTGACATATCTCCCGGTCCAATGCTCCTGCTCCTCCTACTCGGCGCAGCAGTCGTTCCAGCGATTGCAAAGAAAAAAACTATCGTCCAACCATCCAAGGTGCAGCACTGACCGTGCTCCTTCCAAGTTTTTTGGGACGCGTCCCCCCTTTTCCCAAAAGGTGGACTCTGCACCGTTCAGAGAACTAAAGGGTTGTGCCAGCCGGGAAGGAGAGTTTTCCCAAGCCTTATTCTTTTTCCCAAAAAAGGGAGTACCAGCCTTCAAAATATGTAGAACAGAAGGTGGGCCAGTCCTTGGCTTTTTGTTTTTTTTCTAAAGTGCACGGCAGCGCGACGCTGGAGCTGTAACTACGGCAGGGGCCAAAGTACATGTCCTTTTACGGCCCCAGGTGAATTTGCTTCCGGCCCAGCACACCAACAATTGGACAGGGGACGCCCCCTTTCTCCCCCCTTTTTCAAACTCGGCCTGCCCAATGTCTGCCTCCCCTCCCCACCCCCCATCTCAGCCTCCAAAGTACACCCACATACCAAAATGTGTAGGGCACAGCGGTGTCACGCAGTTTTACACCTGGCTTGCCTCGGGGAACAAGTCACACAGGGGAAGAACTGCCTGCTCAGCAGCAAAAATCGATGGTGGTTTCTCCACGCCAACTGCAAATGGGGGAACCTGGTGACGGACAATGGAGGGAAAAAGGGGTCCGCGCTGCAACCGAGGGGGATTTGGTTCAGGCCCTCCATGGGGCAAGTGTTCAATCGGTTGTGAAAAAGGGTTTCCCGAAGTCTTCCACCGATCTTCAAACATTCGAAATGGCCAGAAACTGTGCATGCACTTACCATTTGTACAAACCAGGACCCCCCTCGGGTTTCAGCGGGAGAACGGCCCCCCCAACACACCTAATGCGTGTTTCCACCCCTTGGAATTCCAGCCTGCACATGTTTTGGGCTGACTGCATGAACAGAGAAAGGGCCCTTAAAAATTTTTTGATGATCCAGGCAACAGAGTACTCCCCTGTGTAACTTTAGTCAGCCAGTGGCAGCTCATTAGGACACCTCCTTTGTTGAGGCCCCTTTAGGAGGCCACTTTTTGTCAGTCGCCCGGTACGGGGTAAAAACGAAATTTCCCCTGCTTTAGCCCGGAACAGAGCGAAAAATCTTTTGGGCAGGGGGCTGAGACATGGCACGCATCTCGGGCCACATAGTCCGTTGGGGGCTGAAATGGAGGAGGAGGGACATTGGGGGCAGAAGCATTGTCTGGTGAAATGAGTGGATTTTCTACCCAGATGACAAGAGAGGAGGAGCAGGAGCAGCTGGAGGAGCTAGATGGAGATGAGGAAGACAAGGCAGATGACTCGCAAGCACCGTGGCAGTATACAGTGGAGATGGAGGCAGGGAGCCCCTCGGAGTCACTTGTGCAGATGGCCCGCAGCATGCTGATTTGCCTGGCTAGTGACAGCCGAATAGTCAGCATCCGGCAGAGGGATGACTTCTGGCTCTCCACCCTATTGGACCCTCGCTACCGGTCCAAAATGGGAGCCTTTTTCCCAGCTATTGAGAGGGAGGACAAACTCAAATACTATAGGGAAATCCTCCGTAGTCAGTTGGCCGCTTCGTCAAGTGCGGCATCGTCCCTCCTCTGACAGGTCTGACCAGGGGGTTCTTCAGCGCTCATGTACTACTGCCGCGGCTACCGGGAGAAGGTGGGGGGGGGGGGGTCAGAGCAGTACCAGCTCCATCAGCAGCAACCTAAGTCTGGAGTCACTGATGAGCAGCTTCCTTCACCCGCCTAGTGAGGAGGGCAGTCGCCAGCAGCAGCAGGACCTGGAGCAGACCCTGAACCAACAGGTGGTGGCATACTTGGACAGCACTCTGCCACCCCAGTTAGAAGATCCGCTGGACTACTGGGCAGCCAAACTGGATGTGTGGCCGCAACTTGCCGAGTTTGCAGTGGAGAAGCTGTCCTGCCCGGCCAGTAGTGTGGCATCAGGCGGGTGTTCAGTGCGACGGGGGCCATCGTTACCCCAAGGAGATCCCGCTTGTCCATGGGAAATGTGGAACGACTGACCTTTGTCAAGATGAATCAGGCATGGATCGGCCAGGATTTCCACACACCAATGCCTTAGGCGTCAGAATACATCAGCCATGACGCCTCACCCAAACTGTGAGAAATGAGTCTGGGTTCAAACTACCTGCGATTAATATAGTATCCAGAAAAAGGGAAAGTATATATAACCCAAAAAAATAATTATAGTCAAAAAAGCAAAATAATTCACTGGAGAAAGACCATAAAACTTAACTTTTACTTAGTCATTAAGAGTAGTAATAAATACTCCAGGTATAATAAAACAAAAACATCCCAAACTTCCTCTATAATAAGAAACCTACAGAAGAAACTACCTAACCACCAATTGGATAGGTCCCAGCCCTGGATAAGACGGACCCACCAGGAACCTAAGAATATATACCTATTCAAGAAGCCCTATACAAGGACGCAAAATATCCTAGTGGCAAAAGATACATAATTAAAGCAAAATAAGGTCCCCTAGTAACCAACCACCATCTATCTACAGAAGCAACAAAAGCTCTAATCACAATATGCCCGCTATAGTGCATACAAAAGACTAAGGCTCTAGTCATATGTTTATGCCCAAAGTTAGACAGCGTTTCTACGAGCACCCCGATGTAATGGGTCCTCATCAGGGGTCAAAGAAAGAAAAGACATAGGCCCCAAATAAATTCAAATACTTTAGTGTAATCAACAAATAGAAGTTAAACACCATATACAATCTTATTATAAGTTACATAGGCGGTAGGTATGTAGTGAATATAACTCCTTTTGTACAAGTAACATGGTTTGATATCAAGCAATGTGATCTAACTTCATCAAAATTGAGGTCAACAAGATATCCATAAAAAATCAGCTCGGGCTAGGCAAACAGTTGATCATTTACTCACAGTTAAGTTGACAATAGTTCTGGTAACAAGTAGACAAGGATTGACCGACATTAAACCCAGCCTGTGTGAATACATGCCACAAGCAAAGTCTGAAATAAATCCAGTCATAAAAAGACAATCACTATCTCTCTATATTCCCCATATTTTATAAGAAATGCAACAAACAAAGCATTATACTCACATAGTTTTCATTAGTTCGTGCTTACAGACTCCGGGTTCATAGAGCAACTGTGGCAGAGAGGCGGAGTGCCGCTTCTCAGACGCGCGTCTAGTCGAAACTGAGCCGCTGTCCTTACTTTTGCGGCGCGTCTGACGTCATCCATCCGCGCATGCGCATTCTTATATCTTAACCAGCCTATAGCCAACCGATCGATCAAAATTCCCTGACATCAGAGGAAAAAGGGAAGCCAGACCATTACTCGGTTATACCGCTTCAAATCAATAAAGAAGCGGTAGGCGCAGCTTTTTGTTGCCTGCTGCACTTTTAGGGCTTGCGCTGGTTGTTGCTTGCGGAGGGACCACCTAATACTGGCCAGTCTGGTCTCCAAGAAAGCGCGCGTGCAGTTACATTGAGATTAAATAAACGGGAATTACGGCTTATGTTAGTTATAATATTAAGGAAAGATGTGGCATTGAAGAGAAGGTTTAAGTATCATTGGAGTACTGCTATACATATAACAGTATCAGCTACTTTTAAAGATTGACAATCTTTTACAAGAAATTAGTGATTTTTACATAGAGGGCACCATAAGATGGCAATTATTTAGGTCTTAGAGGGGGAGAAAAGGGATAACTTCCACTTCAGTACATAGAATGTGGACATAAACAAATGGTACACAAAAAAATGTTTGTTTGTTAATCAACTCAATGTCTAGTTTAATATAATATAAATAGATGTTACAATACTTCATGAATTATTGTTTCTCTATAAAAAAACACTTACAGAGGCCATGTTGTACCAGTACAAAAAGGAGAGACAATTTTATGTAGATGTAAAAGAGGGGGTGGACCTTATTGTCCGCAAGAATAGGTACAAAATAAAGCAGTTAAAATTAAGCTGCTTCATTTAGCCCATTGTGACACAGTATCTAGTCTGAAAGATCACTTTGGTCTCAATCTTACATTCTTCTATCCCACATTTCCCCCACGTGTTGGTAACACAAAAATGTTCAAGGGCCTCAAATTTGAAGAGACATGTGTTTCCCCATGAACCTGAACTTGTAGTTTCTCCCCAGTGGGGTATCCCGTTTGTTTCTGATTTCCCCTATGTGTTCAAGAATCGCGCTGTCTCCCATGGTCTTATTGTCTTTCCTATATATTCCAGATTGCAGGAACATGAAGCCTTGTTCAAATGACATGGGTATGAAGCGTAAATTGAGACTTCCCTAACGCCATAATTCCGTTCCCGTCCGATGGCTAAAACACAGTCTTAGTCTTGCCTAACCCATCCACATCCTTAATACATGTCCACATATAAAAGCAACCCAAAGGTTGCCTCCCAAGCCCATGATTCACTCGCTGTTGTGGACTCAAATGTCTATGTATCAAGACTATCACCAAGCACTCCCTTCCCCGACTGTATGTAACCTGGGATACTCTGAGAATAACATCAATTAAATCCACTGATCCATTATCAAAGGATGTTCCCAATATTTTCTATGAACATCCCTAATACATAGATTTCGCTGTCAAAAGTGCAATTATGTCTAAACTGGGGATCTTCTGTTTCCCCCTTTCCCTCACTCTAGGGACAAGAAGGTCAGTACGATTCCCGAGCAAGGCAAACTTTATACGCCTGCTTAAGCACCTTCTTAGGGTACCCCGTATCTCTAAATCTTGCCTCAAGATCCTTCGCCTTTAACATAGAAACTCAGCCAAATTAAACTTTTTTCTTCAGATACGCAAATATGCCTTTTGGGATACCCCTGCGTAGGGGCAGAGGATGCCAACACCTCCAGCTCAGCAGATTATTTGTTGCTGTGCTTATCTATACCTTGTTGGTCAGCTCACCCGACACTCCTCTCATGATTCAACATCAAGAAAGGGTAGAGACGACCACCACGTTCAAAATATATCTCAGACCTATGTCATTGAATACAGAAGTCGACACCAAACTTTTCAAATGAGATCCGCTCCGGGCCCGCTCCACAATCACGAATATATCGTCTATGTAACAGACCCATAGGGAGGCCTCAAACCACAATGGTACCCAATCCCATCCCAAAGACGAACGTGCCTCCCACCCAGCCCAGTAGCATTTGCGTAAGTTGGCGCGCAGAACTGCCCATGGCAAGTGCCACTATGAGCTGGTGGAAGACACGGCCACCAAAGAGGAAGTAGTTCCTGTAAGAACAAATTCCAGCAATCTTAGGATGAATTTTTGTTGATGACAGAAAGTGGGACCTCTGCGCTGGAGAGAAAATATTCAACCGCTTTAAGGCGCATCGTGTGGAATAGATGAATATAAGTGCCTCCACATCAATACTGGCCATAATATTTGGTTATCAATTACTATTCCATCAATTTGGGCCAAAAAATCCATTGTGGTCCCCTAAATGTAAGAAGGGAGTGAAACAACGAATTCCTCCAAGCAATTTAATCCAGGTAGAGTACCCTATATTCTGTGTCAGCTATCAATGCCTGACACTAAAACGTCCCTTTTAGGGCGTCCCTCCCCAATCCCTTATGGACTTTTGGTAACGCAAGAAATTTTGCATTTGAGGGAATTTAGGGAACAAAAAGTTAAATTCTTTCTCATCCATATCAATTTATTCCCTTTTTGGCATTCTCCAATAACGTCTTAGTTCTCTCTTATACAACTCATGGGGTCATGATGGATAAGATACTCATAGCTATCCGATCATTCAAATTCTAATGACACATGGTCACATAGTCAGACCTATCCAGCAACACTGATGTTCCCCTGCCTATCGGATGGTTTTATGATCGAGACTATTATCCTCTCTAAGGAGAGTAAAGCCTGTATCTGTGAGTTTACTCAAATGGAATACCCTTCGATCCTTGCGTATATCAGCTAAGTCTTTTAATACCAATTGCCTAAAAACAAAATAACAAAGGTATCTCACAATTGGTGGGTTAGAGTATTTTTTAAGTTTGACATTTGGAAAATGTACCCTCTCCCAATTCCCTGTTTACTTTCCCTCAGTAACTGATTCAAATCATGTAAGGCCATCTAAGTTCCTGGCTAGATAGTCCCCTGGTGAACAGCCTCTCTTTTTATCTTTAAGTTTAAAAATTTGTGCGCACCCCTGCAATTTCCTTAGAAAAAGACTCTATATCCTTGGTCCAAGAGAATAAGTCAAAGGATGTGAGTGGACTGAAAACGATTAATCCTTCCTTCAAAACTTCTCGTATCCTACAGATCCTCTGTAAAAGAACCCTTTTTGACAATTAATAATTCTTAATGTATCCGTTTTTATCTCTCACAAGTCATCTCCCTGAGTTGAATTAGGTCTCTCAGTCTCCTCACTCCTCTAAAAAACCGCCACCCGTCCTGTTTACAAACGAGATCTGCCCTCGGCCTCTACCTCTTCTGATCTATATGAACGACTTCCTTCCGATCCCCTATCTAAATTATAGGTATCACCAGTACCCGTATCAGTATCAGAGGACGATATATCTGTTTCGCCTCTCTGATTAGTACGTGTATCAGTGAAACTGTAGGCTTTATTTTCACGGAAGTCTTGCAAGTCCCTTTAAATATTGTAAATGGTTCCTCTCTATTTAAATATGCAGAAACCTCTCAATTTAGCTTGCAGTTGTGGCCCTCTTTAACAGAGAATTCCGGATCTGGATTAAATTTTAAAACAATCTCAATTTGTTCCTGCAATCTAAGATAGTTGCTTCTAGTTTCCATTATTCTCCTTCAGCAAGCAAAATCTGCATAAACTTGCAAGGAACTTTCAGTTGCTGTATGTTCCCCACTGTTCTAGTACTCTGCCTTAAGTCCCGTAATCTAGCCGATACGTACACTTGGCCTGAGATATCCCGCAGTTCACCTCCTGGTACTACTTTGTCTCTTTTCAATAATAATAGTTATCAAAGAGTTGAATTTCCCGACCAAGATATTGCATTTCTCTATAAAATTCTTGTGTTAATGTCTTTAAATAGGACGCTTAATAACGGTGAATAATTTTTGAGACAAAATCCTTTCGCGATCTGAAAATACCTCCTTACCTCACTATACCAAGAGACAATATTACACACCTGTAGTTTACAAAGCTAGCCATACCCATGATTAATATAGATATCCAGAAAAAGGGAAAGTTATATAACGCCAACCCAAAAAATATAATTATCGTCAAAAAAAGGCAAATAATTCACTGGAGAAAGACCGATAAACATCACTTTACTAGTCAATTAAGAGAGAAATAAATACCTCGCAGTGAATAATAAAACATTCCAAACTGTCCCTATATAGAAACGGACAAACAGAAATACAAACCACCAATGTGGGATAGATCGCCCCTGATGACAGGACGGACCACCAGAACCTAAGGAGAATATTATCTCCCTATTAACGCCCTCATACACAGGACAAAATCTAATCCTGTCCGAAAAGATACACCATCACGACCTAAGCGCAAAGGTCCCTAGTACCCCCACACATGCTATAGCTACAGAATCCAACAAAAGCTCTAATCATCAATATTGCACCGCTTATATACAAAGAAAAGGCTCTAGTTCCATAGTGTGTATGCCCAACGCGTTTCATAACCCCGATGTATAGGGTCTCATCAGGGCAAGAGAAAGAAGAAAGACATAAGCCACCAATATAAGATTCCAAATTACTTTAGTGGTAATCATAAAATAGAAGTTATACACCATATACAGCTTATTACTTACATAGAGCGGTAGTATGTAGTGAATATAACGCGGGCACCACAGGACGTTTGTACAAGTACATGGTTTGTATCAAGCAATGGGTATCTTACCATCAAATGTGGTCAAGAAGATCTCCATAAAAAGCACTCGGCTGGCAAACATTGTTCATTTACCTCACAGAATAAGAAGACAATAAGTTCCTGGTAAACATAGTAGGACAATGGATTACCAATTTAAACCCAGCCGTTGAATACTTCCTCAAAGCAGAGTCTGAAATAAATCCAGTCCATAAAATACAATCACAATCTCTATATTCCATTTTTAAGAAATGCAACAAGACAAAGCATTATACTCACAATAGTTTCATTATTCGGTGCATACAGAGCTCCGGTTCATAAGAGCTAACTGTGGCAGATAGCGGAGTGGCCGCTTCTCAACAGCGCTCGGCTCTAGTCCAACTGAGCGCCGCCTTCTTTCGGCGTCTGACGTCATCCGGCGTCATGCGCATTCTTATATCTTTAACCAGCCTATAGACCAGACCGATCGACAAATTCCCTACCTCCGAGAGGTACAAAGAAGCATTGCACCATTACTCGGTTGTAGACTGCTTCAAATCAAAAAGCGGGCCACCTAAATCTGGCCCAGTCTGGTCTCCAAGAAAGCGAGCGCCGCTCATTACATTTGAATTGGAGGCCTATATATTCATCTATTCCCCACACTATGGCCTAAAAGCGTTTGTGAATATTTTCTCGATCCATGAGAGGTCCCCTTTAGTCACAGCACAACAAATTCATCCTAGATTGCTGATATTGTGTTCTTACCAAACTACTTCCTCCTTTGTGAGCCGTGGTCGCGCTTCCATCCAGCTCAGGGGGCACAGCCATGGGCAGTTCTATGGCGCGCTCCAACTTTACGCAATCTGCTCCAGGCTGGTGGGAGGCAACGTTCGTCTTTTGGAGATATGGGGGTTACCATTTTGTGGAACTGAGGTCCACCTCTGGTCCGTTACATAGACGATATATTCGTGCTGTGACGTGCCCCGGAGAGGATCTTTTGAAAGTATGGTGGTCGGCTCTGATCCAATGACATAGGTCTGGGGATTTACTTTTAAAACTGGGGGTTCGGCCCTCTCCCCCTTTCTTGATTTTTGAAATCATGGGGGAAGCCCGGGGAGCGGACCACCAGGGTCTAACCGAAACCCAAAAAGCAAAAAAATAATCTGCTGAGCTGGGGGAAATTTTTCATCCACTTGCCCCTACGCGGGGGTTCCCCCAAAAAAGGGCCCCAAAAATTTGGGGGCTCAAAGAAAATTGGGTTCAAATTTTTGGGCTGATTTCCCTATGTAAAGGGGGAAAAGGATCTTGAGGCAAGATTTTAGAGATGGGGGGATACCCTAAGAATGTGTTAAGAAAGGCGTATAAGTTTTGCCCTTTTGGGCTCGGATCTTTAACGGGCCCTTTTTGTCCCTAGAGTAGGGGAAACGGGAAGACCCCCAGTTAAAAACTAATTCCCAAACTTTTTGACGAGGCAAACCCCTTTAAATTAGGGAAATGTTTTTAAAGAAAATTTTTTGGGACACCATGGGATGGAACCAGTGATTTAATTGATTTTCCCTTTAAAGATTTAAATCCCCAGGTTCCCTTACAAAAACGGGAAAAGGATCTTGGTGATAGGTTTAAAAACATACCCCATTTGAGTCCAAAACCACGAGTGACTCAGGGTTTGGGGAAAAGGGAAAACCTTTGGGTTGCTTAAAAAAATGCCCACACTGTAAGGCCTGGGAAATGGGTTAGCCAAACTAAACTGGGGTTTTACCATCGGACAGGGCGGGAAAAATATTACTTGGGGAGTTTATCAATTGCAGAAACACCCCCTGCCTTTTAAAAGGGCTACATTTTTCCTTTGCAATCGGGAAAAATATAGGGAAGACAATAAAAACCATGGAGAAAGCCCCCAATCTTTGAACACATGGGGACATCAGAAACAAACGGGAAACCCCAAACCTGGGGAAAGGCACTAAAATTTCCCAGTACGGGGGGGAAACACCAGGGTCTCCAAATTTGGGGCCCTTGAACTTTTTAGGGTACCAACACGGGGGGGAAAATGTGGATAGAAGAATGCTACAGTTTGAGACAAAGTGGACCCCTTCAGACTAGTTTACTGTGCCCCCCACAGGGGCCCAAATGAGAAGTTTAAATTTTTTAACGGGCTATTTAAAACCCAATCTTGGCCCAAATAAGGCCCCCCCTCTTTTAAAATCTACTTTAAAATTGTCCCCACCTTTATAAAGGAAACATGGGCCCTCTTTTAAAATGAAATTATTTTGGGAGAAGCAAAAAATTTATAAAGTATTGTAACATCTTTTTAAAATTTTTCAAAATAACTAAAATTTGATTTGATTAACAAAAAAAACATTTTTTTGAACCATTTGTTTATGCCCACTTTTCCTATTACGGGGAAGGGGAAATTATCCCTTTTTTTCCTTCCCCCTCCACTAAAAATTCCCCCATTTTTAAAGTCTCTAAAAAATCACTAATTTTTTGGGTAAAAAGATTTTCATTCCTTTAAAAAGGGGGCCCCAAACCTGTTATATGAAACCCATACACCATGAAAATTTAAAAACCTCCTCTCTTCAATCGCCCAAAATTTTAAAAATTTAATATTATAACAAACCCTAACCCTTTAATTTTCCCGTTCTTTTTAAATTTCTCAATGAAAACTAAAGGGGGCGCTTTCTTAAAGACCAGAACGGGCCAAAATTTGGTGGCCCTTTTTGATTTGAAGGGGTCCCCCGGTAATTTTTCTGTTTTCCCTTTTTTTCCTCTAAAGTCAGGGAATTTGCTCGATGGGGTCGGGCAATGGGGCTGTTAAGAAAATAAGAATGCGCAAAGCGCCGGAAAGACGTCAGACGCCGAACAGAAGGCGCGCTCATTTTTACTAAGCTTTCGCGCTGAAAAAGCGGCACTCCCCTCTCTGCCACAGGGTTTGCTCTATGAACCGGAGCTCTGTAAGCACCGGGAAATAATGAAACTTAAAGTGAGTATAAATGCTTTTTTTTGTTGCAATTTTTTTAAAAATGGGGAAAAAGAGATAGGATTGTCTTTTTTTGACTGGATTTATTTCAGCTCTGCTTGAGGCATTAAACCCAAAGGCTGGGTTTAAAAGTTGGGGAATTTCCCACTTTTGTTAACCCAAAATATTGTCAACTTAACTGGATTAAAAGAAAAATGTTTTTTCCCCCCGAGCTGCTTTTTATGGAAAAAAAATCTTTTTTTCCACATTTGATGAGTAAGATCCCCATTGCTTTTATACAAACCATTTATTTGTACAACGGGGTTATAAATTCCACTACAAAACTAAAACCCCAAAGTAATTTTAAAAAGCCAAATATAAGGTGTATAACTTTCTATTTTTTGATTACACTAAAGGGAAATTTTAATTTTTTTTGGAAAGGGTTATGTCTTTTCTTTTTTTGCCCCTGATGAGACCCAAAAACATCGGGGAATTTAAACGCGTTTGGGGAAAAACACTATGACAAAACCTTTTTTCTTTTTTATAAAGCGGGCACTATTTTTGATTAGAGCTTTTGTTCTTCTGTATATAGCATGGTGTTTGGGGACTTTTGGGGGCCTTTTTTTCTTAATTTTTGTAAACTTTTGGGGACAGGATATTTTGTCCTGTTATAGGGGTTTGAATAGGGATTATCCCCCTTAGTTTCCCGGTGGGTCCGGGCCTTATCAAAGGGGGACTATCCCACATTGGTGGGTTTTAAATTTCTTTTTGTAGGTTTCTATATAGGGAAAAGTTTGGGATTTTTAAATTTTTACCTGGAGTATTTTTTACTCCTCTTAATTGGGCCCAAGTAAAAAAATTAATTTTATGGTCTTTCTTTCCCCGTGAATTATTTTCAAAAATACCTGCCCCTTTGCCCCCTATTTCTGAGCCCCCCAAACCCCCCCTGTGCCCCACAAACTGCTGAAGTTTCTCCAACCCGCCCCCAACCATCTTTTTTCCCGGGGCTTTGGGATTGGCCACCCACCTCCACACTCTGGTCATTGGGGCCACTGGCTGACCTCATGCGCTGCTGGGCTGCTGCCCTGACCCCTTTCCCCACTGTGGGCTTGTGCCCCTCTTTTGACCTCATGCCTTTTTGCTCCTGCCCGCTGTCCCTTTAAACCCCTTTTCATTGTGGGCCCCTCTAAAGGCCTACCTTTCCCTTTTTTTTCCAAACCCCCAAATGTGATTGTGGGCCATTTCTTTTTCCTTTATGCTGCTGCCGGGCCCTACCCCCCCCTCTCTGTCAAATTTTGCCACTCTGTGGCCTACTACTGTTTTTGCCACCCCAGAATGCATTGTGAACCCTTTTTACCTCATGCCTTTCTGGGGGCCATTTACCCCCACACCTTTTGTCATCGTGCCCACTTTTCCCGACCTCAATTTCTGCTGCTGTGGTGCACCGGACCTCCACACTGTGTCATTGTGCCACGCCTGACCTTATGCTTTCTGCTGGGGGCTTCTGCCGGGGACCCCCCACACCTTTCATTGTGCCACTGTCTGACCTTCATTCGGGTGCTGTGGCTGCTGCCCGGGGACCCCCCAAAACTGTGTCCCATTGGCCCCACCCCTGTGGCCTTTCTCCTTGTTTTTTTTTCCATCTCCAGAATGTGATTGTGCCACTGCCTGACCTCATTGCTGCGTGGCTGCTCCCGTGACCTCCACACTGTGTCTTTGTCCCACCTGGGGCCCTACTCCTTTTTTGCCACCTCCAGAATGTCATTGTGCACTGCCTGACCTCTGCGCTGCGTGGCTGTGCCGTGACCCCCACACTCTGTCATTGTGCCCTGTCTGACCCCATGCTGCTGCCACCCACCCCCACCTCGTCATTGTGCCACTCTTGGCCTACTCTTTTTTTGCACCCCCAGAATGTATTGTGCCACTGCGACCTCATGCTCCCTGCCTGCCTTGGTCTTGGGCCGGACCTCCACCTGTCCTTCCCTTTATCCCCTTTTTTTCCCATTGGCCTACTCCTGTTTTTGCCACCTCCAAATGTATTGTCCACTCCTGACCTCATGCTGCTGCTGGGGGCTCCCCGGTGACCCCCAACATTCTGTTTGTGCCCGTCGCCCTCAGCTGCTGCCCAACCCCCTCCCTTTTCATTGTCCCCATTTGTGGCCTACCCCCTGTTTTTTTCCCACCCCCAAAATTGTATTGTCCACGGCCTGCCTCATTGTTTGTGCTGGCCCCGTGACCTACCATTTGTGTCATTGTGCCACTGTTGACCTCATCTGCTGCTGTGACCTCCCACCCTGTGTCGGGGCCACTGCCTACCTTGCTCTGCTGGGGGGGCTGCTGCCGTGCCTCCAAAACCCTGTGTCTTGTCCACTGTCGACCTAAAGCTGCTGCTTTTGGCTGCTGGGACTCCACACTTGTCATTGGCCATTTCTGCCCTCTTTTGCTGTGTGGGGCGGCTGCGGACCTCACACTTGTCATTGGGCCACTCTGTGCCATTTCCTGTTTTGGGGCCCCTCCAAAAAGTCATTGTGCCACCCCTGACCTCATGTGCGCTGGGGCTGTTCCCCCGGTACCCCCACACTGTGTCATTTGCCACGCTGACCTCATCTGCTGCTGTGGCTGCTCCCGACCCAAAATCTGTCATTTTGCCACGTTGACCTCATGCTGCTGCTGTGGCTGCTGCCTGCCCCCAAAACTTGTCATTGTGCACGTCTGACCCATTTGGCTGCTGCTCCCGTAAACCCCAAACCACTTGTTTTGGCCACCTGTGGCCTACCCCTGTTTTGACCCTCCAGAATGTCTTGGGCCCATCCCTGACCTCATGTGCTCTGTGGCTGTTGCCGTGATCCAAATTGTCTTTGTCCCACGTCCTGACCTTTTGCTGCTGCGTGGTGCTGCCATGACCCAATATTGTCATTTTGCCACTGTCTAAATTTAGCTTTTGCTTGGCTGCTGCCGGACCTCCACACTCTTCATTGTGCCACTGTCTACCTCACGCTGTGTGGCTGCTGCCGTAACTCCACACTGTGTCTTTTGCCCCACTCTGGGGCCCCTACTCCTTTTTTTTGTTACCCCCCCAAAAAAAGTATTTGCCCTGCCTGACCTAATGCTGCTGCGTGGCTGCTCCCGTGACCTACACACTGTGTCATTGTGCCACTGTTGACCAATTTTTGCGGGGCTGGGGCTGCTGCCGTGCCTCCCACTGTGTTATTTTTCCCACTCTTGGCCTATTTTTTTTTTCCCAACCCTCCAGAATGTCATTGTGTCACTGTCTGACCTCATGCTGCTGCGTGGCGCTCCCCGTGACCACACATGGTTTTTGTGAAAAACTGTCTGCCCTCATGCTGCTGCTGTGGTGTGCCGTGCCCACACACTTGTATTGTGCCACTGTCTGACCCATGCGTGCGCCGTGACCTCCACACTGTGTCATTGTCCCAACCTTGGCCTACCCTTTTTTTTGCCCCCCCCTCCAGAATGTTCTTGGCAACTGTCTGACCTCAGCTCCTGGGGCTGCCGCCTACCTACCCCGTTCACAATTTTGCCACCAGCTCTCCCCTTGTTTTTTTTGCTTTCTCTGGCATGACTTTATCAGGCAACATTCCCGCTGATTTTTTTTGGTCAGTTTTCCCCTTTTAAAAGTGCCCGGGGAATTTTTTATAGTGAAGCGATTCTAAAGGGGCAGTATTGCGTGTCAACTAAAAAACAACATTGTAGAAGACCAAACCAAGCTCCCCCTTTCATATTTTAAACAGGGACAACGTTCTACAGCACCCTGCAGGCTCTGTGCACTGGAAATAGCTTTTTTTAAAGTGATTCGTCCCCAAGTAATTCGAACGAAATTTTTTTTTGCCGAGAAAAATTCGGGGAAGTGAACGAAAGAATTTCGGGAAATTCGCCCATCTCTAATAATTTCATTGTGTGTACACGTTTTCAGAGGTTAACTGACTCAGCAGTTTGTGGGAGCAGAGGGCGGCAGCTCGTCTGGGACTGCAGTCATTCACTATGAGGTGAGGGGAGAATCTGAAGTTCACACAGTTATAAGGGGGGAATTGTATGGCTGCAGTCAAATGAAAGTGAGTTTGTTAGAGAAAGTTTTAGGTTTAGTCCCCGTTGTCAGCAAATGGCACTTGCCTAAAGGGTGTCTGGGACCAGTCAGGCTTCCTCTTTTTCCCCCAAAATGTGCTTACAAAGAAGAGAGAAGGAGCATTGGCAGGAGAAGAGAATGAGAGGGAAAGCCCAGCACAGTGAGCCATAAAGGACAGAACGAGGAACTGTCCGAGGGACGAAGGGAGGGAGAGTGAAGTGAGATTTAACTGACCTTGACTTGCCACACCAGGGTCTATCCTATACTATCCTTAGGGGGCAACAGCTGGGAAAATGGAGAAAGGGAGCCACTTTGGAAACCCCAGGGGATTCAAGTGTTGTACATGACCACTGCAAAGTCAAGCGTCCTAATAGCCCATGCAGACATGGGACTGGCAACCTTCCAAAAAGAGTGAGAGGCCACTGATGGACTGAGATCTATGTATCATACCTTTTAGAGAGAAAGGATGCTGAGGTAAAGAAAAATAAAACTTTTTTTGTGTTCAAAGGGTACAATGCTTAAAGTACACTGTGCTTGAAGAGAACTGTGCTTAGGGCATGTTACCACTGCACGGGTTTGCGGCTCATTGTTCAGGCGGTTTGCGGTTTTGCAAACCGTCTGAAAAGCTGGCAGCAAACGAACACAGCGGGCTTCTATGGAAATCCTGTGCAGCAGTCCCCACTGCACGGGTTTTCCGCCTGGCAGTTTTTCAAACTGCCGGCCACCCAAAAAACATTCTACATGCCCATTCTTCCGTCCGGTTTTTGGACGGAATATGAGCATGTGAATGGGAAGGGGGAGGGCTCATCGCGGAGAAAAGTCGCCACCCCCCCCCTCCCCGCGGCCCTGGAGACGGTACTAAAACAGGACAAATACCGGTCGGATAAACCAACTGATATTTGTCCATTGCTGTGACCCTTAAAGAGAAACTTTAAACTTTCCTGTGAAGTATAATTAATACTAACCAAATATAAAAAGAATGTAAATCCATGTCACTCACCAGCGTACATTGTAACATTCATTTATTAGCACCATGTAGAATAAAAATATGGTCATATGGGATAACTAATATTAAGATTGATGCCTTGAATAAAGCCTACAAGACATAAGCTGGTGGTGTAGTGCACCAGCACTGGTGCACTACACCTCCCAGCAAGCCCCCACTAGTAGGCCTGACATCTACGAACAACCGCTACAGCACACAGGGGTCACTTGCCAGGCCCATGCCTGGTCTTCCATCTTACACACACCATTGTTGTTCAATGTCCTCTTCATGATAGACTCATGAACATTGCATTATCTATTGTAAGAAAGGCCTTTAATTGATTAGGGGTTCCATGGGGTTCCTTGGTGATCTTACAGACTACTATAGTCTTGCAATTGGCTTGATCGTTGTGGGTCAACCACTCCTGGGAAGGGTAATAATGGGCTTGAATTTCCTCCATTTGTTTACAGTATGTCTATCTGAATGCTGTGTAACCTTTTCCAGCCTGATGAGCATCAACAACTTGTTTTCTGAGGTTCTAGAACGGGGCCGGACCATAGGCGGAGCCGGGATCAGGGGAGGCCCCCCGCATGACCCGGCGTGCCGGCCCCGCCCCTTGTGATGGCCCCACCCCTCGCGTTGGCCACGCCCCCTCGCAGCGTGCGTTCCGTCCAAGGGTGGGGCGGGGTATTTAAACCGCGCCCTGCACGGAGCAGGGGATCAGAAGCGCTGGCGGCAGAAGCAGTCCCACCCTCCCTCCCTTAGTTTTTTGGGGGAAGCAAGTTCAGATAGTTTGGGTTTTAAAAAGGGGTATTTTTTCTGTCACAGTGGCGGGGCGGGGTGGGGCCCTTTGGGATTTTGTGGAAATCGGTGGGGGAGGAGATAGAATCTGGTCTCCCCTTGTTTTGAGGAATGGTCTGGCGAAGGCGGGGGCTCTGCAGGGCGGTGTCCTTGAGAGCTGGTGGAGAGTGGTAGCCATCTGAGGTGGCTTTTGGTGCCCTTGAGTCGGGGGTGACGGCTGAGGGCGAGGTAAAGGGATCGGAACATCGGGCTTTCCCCCAGACCTAATTTAGCTCCAAGGACCTAGCCCCATGGTTACGGATAAGGTTTTGGAGTATCCGTTGGGTTTTGATGGGACAGAGGTATGCGGGTGCATACCTACAGTTGGATGTTGTCACGGACGCCCCTGCGACCTCTGTCTCGGGTCGCAGGCGCGTCCGTGCTGCGGCTCCCAGCGGAGCCCCATCCCGCACGTCGGGTTCGGGCCGCTCTTTGCCCCATCCCCGCCAGCTTTCAATTAACCGGCCGCGCTCCACCCTAGGGCGCGCGCGGCCCGGTTTGTTTGACATTTAAAAGGGGCAGTGCCCGGTAATTGGGTTTTGCCGGGCACTGCTCCTATTTAGGTCTGGCCCTTCCTGCGGCCCTCGCCGGATCCTTAGTGTGTTTTTACCTCTGGAGAAAGCGTTCCTAGCCTAGTTTTTGTCTATCCGTGTACCGTACCCCTTGCCTACGTTTATCGACCAGGGAATCTTGCCGCCTCCCCTACCTTCTGCCTGCCCAAATGTTTACGATCCAGAACCGCCTGTCCTGACCTTCTGCTGTCCCGACTACAGCTTCCCTGACGATCTGTACTATGTCTACCCCTTGGCCGCCACCACAGGAAAAGCCCCCCCACTGGAAACGACCTGGTAGACCCCCGCCGCCAGCAAGTCCATCCCGTTTGCGGTGGGCTCTGGTGAATACCGGGACCTACTTAGATTCCGTTCCCTGGTGTGGCTTCCACCATCGCCTGGGGTGGTCCAGCGATCCACTACCCGTCCGTTTACAGTAGGATCCGGCCATGGATCCCGCCAAGGTGTCTTTGCCAAGTGTCGCCGTATCACCACCGTTGTGGCCAAGCAGTCCAAACAGATCGCGCAGAAAGGCGCAACAGCTCGAGCAACTCTCCTCTCTGGTGCAGCAGTTCATCGCCACTCAGCAGCGCAGTCAGCTGCGGTGGTTCCTCCCGGGCAGTTTCTCCAGTCGGTCCCAAGCTCCGGTTATCCAGCCGACTAAGTTTTGATGGGATTACAAGGTCGCAGGCTTCATCACCCAGTGCCCCCTGCATGGAACTCATGGCAGGTCATTTTTCCGTCAGAAAGATCCAAGGGGGCCCTTTCGTGGTCAGTCTCCTCTCCGGTAAAGCCCTGGCCTGGGCAACTCCTCGGAGGGACCGAGTTGACCCAACCACGGCCGATCTAGCGACATTTCTACTAGAGTCGGAGTGTCTCGAGGAACCTGCTCGTGCGTCGTCTGCCGAAAATCGCCCTGTTGAACCTGCAGCAAGGGAACTCCTCCGTGGGAGACTACCCGGGTGCAATTCCGCACACTACATTGACTAGCCTGAACGATGCAGCATTATGCGCCACGTTCAAGAAAGGCCTCTCCAGCCCAACAAGGATGCGCTCGCCGCCCGGGACTTCCGTCTTCTTTAAGCGAGCTAATCCACCGGCTAACCGGATTGACATCCGATTTGCAGAAAGGGTGAGGAGCCCCGCCAAGAGCAAGAACCAGCCCGTACACGCCGTCCATCTCATCTTGCCCGGTGTTTCTACGGCCTCCACCGCCTCCTTCCCAGCCACCTTTGGGAAGAGGCCATGCAAGTGGGATAGAAGCCCACCTGTCTCCGCAAGAACATAACCGACGGCATAAAGAGAACCTATGTCTCTCTGCGGCAGCCCTGATCATCTCCTCCGTTGTTGTCTGCTTCGCCCAGGGCGTCGGGAAATGGGCACACCTAGGCTTACGTGGGAGAAGCATCCCTAAGCGTGTGCAGTCTCTCCCTCTCCTAAACATTTTTCGGTCTGATCGGCACTGAAGCCGGACCCACTTTCAAGTTTCAGCATTCTTGGACTCCGATTCTGCGGGAAACTTCCTGGACGCTGCCCTGGTGTCTCAACACATGCCTTCCCGTGGTTCCCCTGGAGAATCTCTGTCCATTTCCTCCGTCAGTGGAGAGATCCTCCGTGACCCCAGTCCGTTTCCGTACTGACCATTGTCCCTCCAAGTAGGGGCACTTCACAAAGAGGACTATCGTTCTATGTGTTACCCCGGTTCTTCTTCGCCCGTCCTATTGGGTCTTCATGGCTGCAGCCCATGCCCCGGTGCTTGACTGGCAGACGGGCGAGGTCTTGCGATGGGGCTCAGAGTGTCGGTCTAGCTGTTTGGTGAACCTCGCCAGGTGCCAGCCGCTTTCTACGGTACCAGCTAAGCCTCTAGCGGGTTTCCCGCTCCTTACCAGGAGTATGCTGATGTCTTCTCCGAGAAGCAGGCAAAGACCCTGCCGCCACAATCGTCCTTATGATTGTCCGAGACCTATGCCCGGTACCAACCCTCCCGGGCAGAGTCTACCCCTTATCCGTTTCCGGAGACACAAGCCATGTCCAAGTACATTCGTGAGAATCTCCAAAAGGGGTTTTTTCCCGGAAGTCCTCTTCTCCCGCGGGGCAGGATTCTTCTTCGGGGAAAAAAGAAGGACGTACCCTGCGACCCTGCATTGATTACCGGGGTCTGAATAAGATCACGGTGAAGAAACGGTACCCTCTACCGTTGATCAAGGAGTTATTTGATCGTCGGCAGGGCGCAAGGATTTTCTCCAAGCTGGATCTAAGAGGGGCCTCAATTTGGTCCGAACCCGCAAGGGCAATGATGGAAGACGCCTTCAACACCAGGGACGGCCATTTTCGAGTACCTGTAATGCCATTCGGACTGTGTAATGCGCCTGCCGTCTTCCAGGAGCTCGTGAATGACATTTTCAGGGATCTTCTATACTCCTGTGTAGTGGTCTATCTGGATGATATTTTGGTGTACTCGCCTGACCTCGAGACCCACCCTTGTCATGTCCGTCGGTGTTAAGCGGCTCCGAGATAATAACCCGTATGCCAAGCTGGAGAAGTGCTTCCACCAAACCAGCCTTCCGTTTCTGGGTACATTATTTCTGATCGAGGCCTACAGATGGATCCAGCAAAGCTGTCAGCCGTGTTGCAGTGGCCACGCCCAGTCGGTTTGCATGCCATACAGTGTTTCTTGGGGTTTATTCCCTACTTTTCTACGCTAGTGGCTCCGATAGTGGCTCTCACTAAGAAACACGCTAACCCAAAGCAGCTGGCCCTCGAAGCTGAGGGGGCATTCGCAAAGCTCAATCTGCCTTTACCACAGCATCTGTCCTCTCACGGCCGGACCCCGCAAACCCTTCCCTTTGGGAAATGGATGCCTCGTCTGTGGGGTCCCGGGGCCAATCCTTACGCAAAAAGGGCCCCCGGCAAGACCGTAACGTGTGGCTTCTTTTCCAAGACGTTCTCCCCGGCCAAAAGGAACTACACGATAGGCGACCGTGAGTTGCTGGCCCTCAAGTGGCTTTGGAAGAATGGCGTACCTATTGGAGGGGCTCGCCATCCCATCTGCATCATTCGGACCACAAAAACCTGCAATACCTCCAGACGGCTCAGACTTAACCCACGCCAGGCTAGGTGGTCGCTCTTCTTCTCCCGTTCGACTACCAGATTTACTTCGCCCGCGGAGAAGAACATCAAGGTCCGGCTTTCCCGGGCTTCTGAGTGGTGGGAGGAGGGCTACTCCAGAGCATATAATTCCCCAGAACGCCCTTTTTCTCGCTGCTCCAGTTCACCTCCCGGGAAAGGGTTTCCCCCAGAGAGGACCTACATACGCCCTCTCTCCGCAGACGCATCTTGAAAGGGGCCATTGCTCTTTGGTGGCCGGTCATCCCCGCGCTCGAAAGACGTTCCTTTTGATAACCCGGTTCTATTGGTGCCAGAGTCGTCAAGGATGTCAAGGATTTCGTTCAGGCCTGTAACTCCTGTGCCCGCAACAAGAGCCTCGTCAAAAAGCCGGCAGGATCTACTACACCCACTACCATTCCGACGCAACCTTGGACCAACATTGCGATGAACTTTATAACCGATCCCCTCCTTCGGCTGGCAACACCGTCAATTTGGGTGACTTTCTGATCGGGTTTTCCAAGATGGGCATTTTGTCCCCCTGCCCGGGGCCTGCCCCTCGGCCACCCACCTGGCGGAGCTATTTTTCCAGCATGTGTTCCGTCTGCATGGGCTCCCGCAGCAAATCGTCTCGGATCGGGGAGTCCAAGTTTGTTTCCCAAATTCTGGCGTGCCTGTGTTCCCAACTCCAGGGAAGCTCGACTTCTCGTCTGCTAACCACCCTCAGACGAATGGCCAGGGGGAAAGTAAAACCCAGGTCTTGGGAGTTACTTACACCATTCGTTTCAGCACGCCAAGACGATTGGTCCAACTTTTGCCATGGGCGGAGTTTTCTCGTACAACTCCCGAGACTCGGAATCCGCAGGTCTCTCCCTTCTACATTGTATACAGTCTGCATCCCCGCCCACCTCTCCCTCTGGCATCTCCATCCGAGGTTCCTGCGGCGGACGCACTGTTTCAGGACATAAAGACCATCTGGTCCCAGACCCGCCAATCTCTGCTCCGTGCTTCCGAGCGCATGAAGACCCAAGCCGACAAAGGAAGAAGTCCTCCTCCTGTCTTCTCCCCAGGTGACAATGTGTGGCTGTAGGCCAGATATGGGCCGTTTAAGATGCCCCCTACAAATTTGGGACCCCGCTTCCCGGACCCTTCGAGGTTATCACTCGCATTAAATCCGGTTCTTCAAACTCCGGCTCCCTCCCAAACCATGAGAAATTTCCCAACTCTTTCCACGTCTCTCTACTAAAACCCCTGGCCCTTTAAAAGTTTTATCTCTGAAGTCTATCCCTCCTCCACCCATAGCTGATGGTTCCAATGTCTTTGAAGTCAAGGAAATCCTGTGTATGAGGAGAACTAGAGGGAAACTGTACTTTCTGGTAAAACTGGAAGGGGTTTGGTCCTGAAGAGAGGTCTTGGGAGCCGGAGGAGAATATCCTGAACCGTAATCTCATCCAGAGATTTCTTCGATCCAGTAAGAGAGGGGGGCCCAAGGGGAGGGGGGTACTTTCGGGTGCATACCTACAGTTGGATGTTGTCACGGACGCCCCTGCGACCTCTGTCTCGGGTCGCAGGCGCGTCTGTGCTGCGGCTCCCAGCGGAGCCCCATCCCGCACGTCGGGTTCGGGGCCCGCTCTTGTCCCAGTCCCTGCCAGCGTCAACTTACCCGGCCGCGCTCCGCCCCTAGGGTGCGCGCGGCCCGGCTGTTTGAAATTTAAAGGAGCAGTGCGCCGGTAATTGGGTTTTGCCGGGCACTGCTCCTATTTAGGTCTGGCCCCCTTCCTGCGGCCCCCCCGGATCCTTAGTGTGTTTTACTCTGGAGAAAGCGTTCTTAGCCTAGTCTTGTCTATCCGTGTACCAATACACCTTGCCTACGTTTATCGACCACGAATCTTGCCGCCTGGCCCCTGTCCTTCTGAAGTCCATTGTTTTACTATCCAGAGCCACCTTTCCTGGACCCTTCTGCCTGTCACCGACTTACGAGGCTTGCCTTGTTCGAATTCTGTATTACGTCTACCCTTGGCCGCCACGCTGGCAAGCCCCGCTGGTAGCACTCCCGTCAGCAGGCACAGTCCAATCCCGCTTTGCGGCGGGCTCTGGTGAATACCTGGACCTGACTTAGATTCCGTTCACTGGCGTGGGCTTCCACCATCGCTGCGGTTGGTCAAGCGGATCACACCCGGGGGGTTTCGTTACAGATGTTTTGTATATTTGTATTTATGTTAATAAAACGGCCGCTGTGGCTATTTCATCCAACCCTTGTCTCTGTGTCCTTTTTCGAGGTTGGGTGAAAGAATTGGCGCAGTGGGGTGGTAGCTAGGCGCTATTGGTCTGGGCTCTCTAACACCTGGAAATTAGCTGTTACATGCCTAAACAAATAAATTGACGACCCAGCCACCATGATCTCCAGGGGCAATGCTGCATATGCAAAGTAGATAATCAAATAGCCAGCCATGTAATGCACAGATTTTTCTGACATTACTTCTGATTTGTAAATCCTTAAAGGGGTTGCCCCACTACATTGATTCATCTCAGTCCTGTTTTCTGTGTTTCATTTTGAATTCAGGGGCTGAGTTGTTAACTGGATTCCCACCTATGGCTTGCAGTATAGAAGCCTGGCTGTAGCTATATCAACCAGTGCTGGCTGCCTATCAGGATAGTCAACAGGTCTGTAGCTTTAGCAAACCCCTGACGGAGAGCTGATGCAGCCATACATGAGGGGATTTCTCGGAAGAGGTTAGAACTCTGGTTAATTGAACATATTGCCAAGGTGACATTTTTTTTGCAACGATCTTTAACATAGAAAAGCAATTCAGTGTAGTGAGAAAACCTTTAAGATTCCACCAAGTCAGAAACGGTCATGTCCTTAAACTAACCTTATCTGGTATGCTACTATAGATAGTTATAGAGGGTAACTCCAAGGGCCTTAGGCCAAAGTGATTCGAAGGGCAGTGCCAATGTTAGGAGAAGTGAGTTCCTTCAGGATTCTTTCATGCCTGTTGCCTAACCTTGGCCTGAGATTGGAGCAAAACCAATCTGAGTTCTTACTTGTGTCAAATCAATGACTTATTCCGTGTATTTAAACCCAGTGTTTCTGTGCACCTGTTGCCTGTGATTCTTCTTGCATCCTGACTCCATTCCCTCATTCTGTTTGTGGTTTTGAAGTATTTTCTAGTTGGACTCTGACTTTTTTTTCTCAACTTTTCTTCTGATCTTCAATTTGGTACTTGTTCTGTGTTTAGTCCTGGTTTTCCTTGCTTGTCCCTGTGTCTGACCGCCCACTGGCGTTTGTTTTGTTACATCCCTCGGGTGGGGCCACCTGAGTCTCTTGCAGCCAAGTCCATCCTTTTTTGTGGTAGGTTCTGGTGAAAACCATAAGGTATCCTTAGATTCTACCTCTCAGAGGGGATATGTTTTTAGATAATGGTTTTAAAGTGGGCTCTTTTCTTGTTTGGAGAATTGCTTGACACTGGCAAATTACTTTCCTGGGATGTTGCTGGGCATTCATTAACCTACAATTCACAATACCAACAGAGAATTTTTACAAGTATCACTGCAAAATTATTAATACCTGTTAAACTTAACTTTTATGATTTTCACCCTAAATAAATACGTGACTATTCCCCTATACATTATCCCAAAACAGATCTATACCATTATAGTGCAGTTCTAATCTGTCAGGGGGTAATTCGCCCGAAAAAGGGGCGGACTCCCGCATTAAATGACAGATAACAATTTATTGTTTGTTGTAGCATACTAAACCTGTATCCCCAGCTATCCCGACGCGTTTCTCCCTTTTATGTTCGGGTTCATCAGGGGATTAAAAAAAAACCACTGCTGTAGAATTCATATTTCTAACGCTTATATAAAACAATTTACAACGCTTTTTACTGTCTGATAAAGAGATGGTATACTTATATTTATTGCCGTCCCAGGTATGGTTGCTGATAGCCCTGCGGCACTTTGAATATGCTTGCACCCAAGATGTAAGGGAGAACGGAGTAAATCACTCCGTTCCATTATAAATACATTAACGGCCCTCTATATGTATAGTTAATAAACGCCCATTAACCATGCATCCCTAGTCTATAGAAGGCCAGGATATTATTTCTACATGTTGTGGGCTCCTGTCCATATTAATTTGGGTAACCCCCCAGCATCGGGCAAAGACTGCGAACGTGCGGCGTCCCGGATGTGCTAGTGACGCCTGTCCTTAAAATCCTACTCCCTATGTCGGCGACTCACCAGCATCCCGAGGCCCCTGATAAAGGTGCGCAGGTCGGATTTATGCTAACCGGAAGCAGTTATTCCGGTGCAATAAAACCAGAAACATCTACATATGCGCGTTAGGTTCCATACTATTCACAATCAATTAGGGTGGGATTTAAGTTAAATAGACTAGGTAATTTCATAAAGGACTATGAAACACTCTATACTTCCGATGAGTGTTAGTATCTTATCTACTAGGTTTGGCGCATCAAAGCAGCGGCTCCTATAGCACCGGGGCACTGAAATTCACTGTTCCTAAGCTGAGCATGAGTTTTCATGCTATAGGGATTCAGTGAATAACATAACACAAATTATTAAATATAACTGATATGTACTTACTGGTATCATTTTATAGGAGAATTACAAGATTGGTCCCTCTCTGTGGAGGGTAAAAGCGTGCAGTAAAATGAGTGTACAGATCTCAAGGTAATATATAAGGTTTATCAATATGAAAACACACTAATTGTAGAGTTTCATTTAGAGCCGCTTTGGGTGGACACGAAAACTCATTCGTTAATATCACATTGGGCCCTCTTTACATATACATGATTCGGTCTATCCCATTCACCGTCCCTGGGGGCTATGGTCTCAACAACCTCTTAAGAATCACAAAACGCAGGGATTCCCATCTCTCCATTATGATGTTCCAAACTTGTCGTGCTACTGGTAGTGTCTCTCCTATTCCGTTTTATCTCCCAAGTGTTCTCCCAATCTTCTTTTAATACACCTTTTAGTTTTTCCTTTGTAGTCGATTTGTGGGCAAGGGCTTGTGTAAACATATACACTTCCCTTATGTCCTTCAGGTAGCAAAACTCGCCGAATGTTAATAATTGTTTCCCATTACGAGGCACTTTTAAAAGGGACTGGTTTGTTGTATGTATGGACCAAGCCAAACATCTATGTCCAATTTGAACATACACAATCGGTCTTCTTTTTGAAGTGTGGGCCTCCTGAGGGCAATGGGTGTATAGTGGCTATGGAAAACGCAAAACAATTAATCGAGGACTTCAGGATATTCAAAGAAGGCGATAGCATTTAATTTTTTGAAAAACAAAACGGAATATCCCAAACAGAACGTGGTGTCATCAGACGCAGAATTTCAGACACTAATTCACATGACAGCTATAAACCTTTAGGGGTAGATCGAGAGTAATGTAGATCTAAAAGTATGGGGCCACCACGACATGAATTCAGCGAGCGCAGGGGAGTACATCATGGATGCTATTATGCATTCCTCATCCTCTGGCAACTCCAATATTCCACTCTTTTTTTAGGGATGGAGGGGACCAGGTTTCCGGCCTGAGGACAATCCCAGAAGCGTTAATACCAGATCATCATCAGATAATTAATCTTACTGATAGGCGAATTGAATAACAGAGAATTATACAGATCTTACAGACGAGGCCTAAGTTTTTGTACCTAACACGATAGTTCAGCTGGACTTCACCATGGACTCAAAGATACAACATTTTTTTTGCTCGTTAAGCTCAAAAGGCACAAATTTTATAAAATCAAAGATAAATTGATGCCAACATATTGGGTGTCTACAACACTGGAGACTTGGAGGGTGCATACTAGTTAGTGTCTTTAGGTGAGGAAGACATGGAGAAGGACAAACCAAACTCAAAATTAAAGAGTAGGTGAATGGGCCTCCCACAAAACAGTTAGACACACATGAGATTGACTTTGTTTCTAAGAAATAGTCTCCAAAGTAACTTCGACTATCTAAGTGAACAGAGGCTACCATTTTACAATATTCTTAATAGATAGAAGAACTACAAGCAATAGCTAGCTCTGGAAAGGGACAAGTCAATAATCATCATAAACCTCTGATAAAGGGGAAAACATGTCATATTTAATCATGACATGTATAAACCAGATGTGTAATGACTCCTAACAAGATCGAATGTGTTATGATTATACTACCTGCATGACCCTACGAAAATTTTGCTAAGAATTGAGAGACCATTACTCATAGAAGGTTTTTAGAAATGGGCTTTTTTATCACATAACAGAGTTTAAATTCATGATGCCTCTAACCCCCAAGTACACCTCGTTTTATTCATGGTACCTGAAGATCTCAATAAGGGCTGTTCCCCGACGTTAATGGGGTAGACCAATAGTTTCAGGTCTGATCGGGATCAATTACGCAGAATGTAGGAATTTATATAGATAACAATCCTTACAGAAGAATTTTGTCGTTACTACAATTACCATCCTACATAAGAGACACCTCTGTCCTTTTGCGCTAGACCTTGGATGGGTTTTCTTGTCGAATCAGGATGTAATGTTTGGGATTATAGATGTGGAAAGTTTGCTACAGCAATATTCCACACGACATAGGGATTCAGGCAGTAAAATATTTTTTGTCAAACGGAGTAAGAAATTCCAGGGTCATAATGCCTTGTGATTAGACTTCTGGATTTTTGTTCTGAGTCATATTATTTTGTGTTTCACACCAAGGACCTGCCACCAGCTCAGTGGGCACTTGCAATGGGGAGCCCTTGCGCTCCCGCATATGCAATTCTGTTCCTGGGCTGGTGTGGAGGGGGCTACCTTGGTGTCCCAACCGGGGGATGATCAGTGGCGCCCGCCCCAAGATTTTTATTCTCTGGGGGTTAGGTATATAGATGACATCATAATCCTTGGAGGGCACAAGGTGTGATTTTGAAAGAATTTGTTCTCAACTTACAACATAAGATCGGAATGCATTTTCACTTTGAAATGCAGGAGAGGTGCCCTTACCCTTTTTGGATGTCCTAATTATTTTCACCCCAAAAGACATGAATGGTAATATCCATACCGTATTTACAGAAAACCCAACAGCATAACCAACAGCCTTGCTGCATTGGGACAGTTATCACTCCACTTATTATGTAGATGGGGATACCAAAAGGTCATTCTTACTGAGTTAAGAGAAACTGCGCTTAGAGAAGAGGAACTTCAGGAGACAGTCAAATATGTTGAGGAGTAATAGGTTTCTGAACGGGGATATCCCCACAAGGAGTCTTAGAATCTGCATTCCTAAATGCGCAAACAAAAAACAGGATAGAGCAACATTGTTACAAACTAGATCACTGAGGACAGCGGAGAAAATATGAGGTGCGTCTAGTGGCAACAGTTTGATGAAGGAATCAGAGGTGTTTTCAGATTTTACAAATATATTGGGGAGATACTAGAATTCGGATCAGGACTTAGAAGGATACTCTTCACCTCACGTCCCTGATACACATACGATTGGTAGAATCCATAAGGACAGATGGTCCATAGCCCACTATACAACTCATTTCCCTACAGGAGGCAAAACCATGGCTAGAATGAAGACCGGATTGGTATGTTCAAATGGGAGACAGAGTTGTGTGGCTTGTCCATAACATACAACTATCCAAGTCCTTTTAAAAGTGCCTCTAAGGGAAACAATTTTACATTCGGGATTTTTGTGCTAACTTAGGAAAGGAAAGGAGTATTGTTGTATAGTGCACATGCCCTTGCCGCAACTCGATACATAGGGGAAAACTAAAAGGGATGTTTTAAAACGAAGAGGGGACGAGAACCTTGGAGATAATACAGGAATAGGAGGAGACACTCAGTTGCTCGTCAGGTTTGGGAACATCATAATGGAGGAATGGGAATCCCTCGCGTTTTGTGTTTATAGTAGGTTGTGAGACCATCCAAACAGGGAGGGGAATGGTGATAGACGATTTATTGTAAAGAGGAACCAATGGATTGACGGAATGGAGTTTCTATGTCCACCCAAAAGTGGCCCTAAATGAAACTCAACAATTTGGGTGTTTAATTGAATTAAACTTGAATTATATTACCATTTGGATCTGTACACACATTTTTGCATTTTTACTTCTCCACAGATGTGACCATTTTGTAATTCTAAATTAGACCATAAGGTAATATCAGTTATATTTATTAATTTGTTTTTTTTGTAGTCAATTGAATCCTATAGCATGATAAAATCCCATGTCAGCTTAGGACAGTGAATTTCAGTGCCCGTTCTATAGGACCTGCTTTTTGCCCATACCTATAGATATTATCTAACACTCATCGGAAGTATAGAGTTGTTTATAGTCTTTTATGATAAAAGAATTTCCTAGTCTATCTTTACTTAATTCCACATATAGGATTTGTTAAATAAGGTGGAACTATAAGGCATTGTATATGTTGCATGGGTTTTATTGCACCGGAATATACTGCTTCCGGGTTAGCATATCCGGACCTGCGCAACTTCAGGGCCGGTAGATGCTGGTTGAGTCGCTCCCGACTATTGGGATAGGATTTGTAGACATGGCCTAGCACATCAGGGACGCGCACGTGGTGTCGGCAGTCTTTGCCTCGGATGTGCGTATACATATGGACAGGAGCTACAGCAAACAAGGTAGAAATAATTAGATCCTGCATTATTAGACTAGGGATCAGGTAAAGGGCGATATTACTATACAATATGTAGGGGCCGTTTAAGGTATTTATAAGGGAATCGGAGGTGATTTTACTCGTCTCCCTTACATCTGGGTGCCAGCATATCAAAGTGCCGCTGTGTGGGCTGATCAGCTAAACCATACCTGGCGGCATAGTGATAAGTAACATCTCTTTATCAGACATAAAAAGGTTGTAATTTGTTGTATATAGCGTGTCTAGGAATAATTTGTGATTTACAGCAAGGGTTTTTTTTATCCCTGATGAACCTATATAAAAGGAGAGAGTAGATGAAACGCGTTAGGCGATAGCTGGGGATACGGTTTAGATGATTACATACATACAATTAATTGTCTGTTTTAAGCCGGAGCAGCCCTTTTTCAGGAAGCGGATTACCCGCGCTCAGACAGATTATACTGCACTATAATGTATATGTTGGTAATGTATAGGGGTATAGGTCACGTATTTTTAGGGTATATCAGTAAAAGTTGCTTGGCACTTCCTTAACAACTACTGGCTGTAAAACACAGCTGCACCTCCGCCACAGTTGCAAGATTGTTAGAAAACTTTAAACCTGATCTTTATTCTTCTCAGTGTCATGTTCAAGCCTAATCACTGCACGGTAAAATGGGAAAGACTTCTTCTTAAGCCATGATACCCCAGCCTGGTGTCACTACGGAGACAACCTGGGACCAGATAACAGTTTCCAGCAATATCTTCCTATATTCCCCAAAAAAAAAAAAAATGGAAGCAGCACCAATGTCACAAATAGAGGCAGTCCCCAACTTACACCGTTCCAACTTATATCTGTCCCCTAATTACAAACAGAGACTTATAGGACATGCTGGCACTTGTAGTTCCATGTTCCACAGCAGATAGTAGATGTGGAATGATAAGCTCCAGCATGCCACAGCAGCACATGAGGTGAAAAGTAGTTGCAATCTTCATAACAGGACACAGACAGTAAAACAAATGTAAAAACCCATCCCTGCACTACCCAAAACTAAAAAAAAACAACTTTTGTTCTGGAGTTACATTTAACAAATATACTTGTTCCGACTTACATACAAATTCAACTTAAGAACAAACCTACAGTCCCCATCACGTTCGTAACTCAGGGACTGCCTGTATAATATTCGTAACGGAATATGTCAGTCTGCCCTCTGATGATTTCATCCAAATTCACCCGCACAAATATCCCCAAAAAATCTTCAACGTGTCAGAATTAGAGATAGGTGAATCGATTCTAACGAAGTGGAATTCTTTTAGAATTTCAGGAAAACTTCGATTCTGAACGATGTCGAAGTTTGGGGTACTTCGCGTGAACGAAGTGTGCTTTTGATTGATAAAATGGCTGCGAGCACATGGCGTTACATGGGGCAAAGAACTCTGGGAGGAAGAAGGGCATAGCCTGCATGACATGTGCAGAGATGAAGACAATCAGAGAACGGCGGGATTCTGTGACATCACCGCACTATATAAGTCCGGGCGTGACGCTCGGAGCTCATACCGCTCTCACTGTACTGATCAGGGAAGATGCTGCCGCGGCTGCTTATGATAGCTGATACTAAAGAACTCATTTTTATACAGCGATTTTTGGGGGGTGTCTCAGCTTGTCTCAGAGACTGCTTCTCTTGACGTTCTATTTCTGATTTTTTGGGGTATTGGATCTGAAGTCCAGTGTGTGTCCAGTGCAGCTGCATATACATTTTAATGCTATCTGCTCACAGGCACATTGAATATCCAAGGGTGATCTAAGCTGTTCCAATTGTATTCATTTTTAAAAAAACAGCGTTTTTACAATACAAATTCCAAATTCATTTTTTGGCTGCTCAATTTCTTTTGAGCAATTTACATCCAGGGGTTAATTAAGCGATGTTCTGCTGCGTGGTGGGCTAAAAGAAAATGTTTATTTCACCGCCAAAAAAGACATTTTTCCTGTAGCATAATTCGCAAGCGAAGGTTAATTACAAGTTTACTCTTGTTGTGTAGCGTAGGAAACACACCATTGTAACACGCTACAAAGCTCGTAGTTTTGGTTGCTCAATTCTTTTGCGCAATTTACATCCCGGGGTTAATTAAGCGTTGTTTCTGCTGCTGTGGTGACTAAAAGAAAACATTTATTTCCCCCGCCAAAAAAAGTCATTTTTCCTGTTTCATAATTCACAAGCGTAGGTTAATTACAAGCTTTACTTTTTTTGTGTAGCGTAGATAACACGCCATTGTAACACGCTACAAAGCTCGTTAGATTTTGGTCTGCCTCAATTCTTTTGTGCAATTTACATCCAGGGGTTTAAATTAAGCGTTGTTCTGCTGCCCGTGGTGACTAAAGGAAAAACTTTATTTTTATGGCCAAAAAAGACATTTTTCCTGTAGCATAATTCACAAGCGAAGGTTAATTACCAGTTTTCCCCCTTGTTGTGTAGCGTAAAAAAAAAATGCCAAATTTTAACACGCTACAAAAGCTGGTAATTTTTGGCTGTCAATTCTTTTGCGCAATTACATCTAAGGGTTAACTAAGTATTTTTCTGCAGTTGTACTCAGTAAAAAGAAAAAAAACCTATCTTTTTCCCCCGCCACAGAAGAAATTCTGTAGCATTAATTCATATCCGAAAGGTTAATTAAGCCCGTTTGTGCTTTTTTATTTCAGTAAAAATACACAGAGTTTTTAAACGGCACATACAAGTAAATTTTTCCCGCCATTTTGTGAGCGCAATTTATTTCCAAGGGTTACCCAAGCTTGTTACTGGGTTCATTTGAATCAAATACAGGGTGGTGTATTTACATATACAGATATCTTCATCAAACAGTGTCTGTACATTTTAGAACAAACAGTATGTCAGACAGAGGGTGGCAGGCTCTTACCTGCGAGTGCAAGGGCACAAACATTCCTGGAGCAGGCCAGTCACAGAACAGCAAGGGGACGTCGCAGCAGGGGTCACTCGGTGAGCCCCCAAAATGCCCTTCTCTAGCGGGCCCTGTGTTGTTTTAGCAACCCAAGGGTTTTGATTGGTTGACTAGTCATTTCCACTTCCTCCCAGATGACATCTGACAACCCAGTCAAGAGTCGTTGGGAAAAGTCAGACACAACCCTAGTTGGCATGGCCCGGGAGCAGGTCAGCGGCCCCACCTGTCCTCAACCCGCCTCTGTCCCCTCCGGTTTCCCCAGCCAAAGATCTAATATGTGGTCTGGGCTCAGCGCCCCCTATTAGCGAGGATGAACAATTTGAGAAAGGGGATCAGCGCCCACTTGGCAGGAAGAAATGGGGCCAATATCTACTGCTTCTTGAAGTAGCGGCAAAGTTATATATGGGGAGAAGTGGCAAGGAGGTCATTTTTGTGAGGGTCAGCCTCTGCATACCAGACCGGTGATGAAGACAGCAGTGACGATGAAACACAAATAGATGATGATGTAGCCACCGCACTGGGAGCCGGTGAAGCAAGGGCTTCATCATCGTCAGGAGAAGTGGGAGTCAGCTTGCGCGTCAGGCAGCGGCGCAGCCAGCAAGTCGGTTGTGTGGCCGTGAGTCAGCAGGGTAGCAGCAGTGTGAGGTCGGGAGCCAAGCGGCCACGGAGTAGAAAACCCGCTTTGCAGGTCCAAGAAAGTAGCGGCACAAGGGCTCAGTGAGGCAGCGGCGGTGGTAAAATCCGATATTCGGTGTGGCAGTTCTTTGCTAAGACACCGGAGGAGCCGAATATGGGTATATGTAGAATCTGTAAGCAGAAAGTGAAGCGTGGGCCAGGGAGCTAACGTTGGCACCACGGCCCTGCGGTCAACACATGCAGCGTCACCATCCGTGGCCTGGGAGAAACGTGGCTCAGATGTGGTGGTCCATCCTGCCACCCAGCAACGCAGCAGCAGAAAGCGCCCAGTGGCACACATGCCATTGAAAGCCAGTAAAGGGCTCCACTACCTCTGCAGAAGGGAGTTGTTTCTCTTTGACATCTCCCGGTCCAGATACTCCTGCTCCTCGCTACTCATGGCGCCAGCAGTCGTTCAGCGAGGCGATTGCAAAGAGACACAGTATGCGTCCAACCATCCTAAGGTGCAGCAGCTGACCGTGCCCCTTTGTCCAAGTTGTTGGTACTGCAGTCCCCCCCTTTTCCCAAAATGGTGGACTGGGGCACCATTCAGAGAACTAATCCCTTGTGACGATCTGAGATGTAGAGTTCCAAGCCGTACGTTCTTTTCCCAAAGGGCAGTACCAGCATTCATAAATATGTAGAACAGAAGGTGGGCCAGCCCCTTGAGGTTATCGGTTTGTTCCAAGTTGCACGGCAGCGCGGACTCTGGAGCTGTAACTACGGTTCAGGGCCAGTTACCATGTCCTTTAGGCCCACGGGGTGAATGTGCTTCCTGCCCAGGCAACACCAAACAACTTGGACAGGAGACGCCGCCTTCTCCTCCACGTTGTCAAACTGCGGTCCTGCGCCAAATTTGGCCTCCTCCTCCTCCACCACCATCTCACCTCCAAGTGCTGCCCCCATCATACCACATTGTAGGGCACAGCGGTGTCACCCAGTTTTACACCTGGCTTGCCTCAGCGAACGAAGTCACACAGGGGGGGAATGCTCCACGTCATGCAGCAAGAAATCGATTTTGTGGCTCTCTCGCGCCAACTGCAAATCGGAACCATGGTGATGGACAATGGGAGGAACATGGTGTCCGCGCTGCACCGAGGACGGTTGGTCCATGCGCCCTGTATGGTGCATGTGTTCAATCTGGTTGTGAAAAGGTTCCTGAAGTCTTCCACCGATCTTCAGAAGATTCTGAAAATGGCCAGGAAACTGTGCATGCACTTCATCCATTCCTCCAAAGCCCGGAACACCCTCCTCGAGTTGCAGAGGCCAGAACGGCCTCCCCCAACACACTCTGATATGCGATGTTTCCACCCGTTGGAATTCCAGCCTGCCCCATGTTGGACCGACTGTAAAGAACAGAGAAAGGCCATTAACAATTTTTTGATGATCCAGGCGGACAGGAGTACTTCCCCGTGTAACTTTGATGTCAGCCATGGCAGCTCAAAGCGTGACATCTTTCCGTTTGTTGAGGCCATTCGAGGAGGCCACTTTATTGTCAGTCGCCATGGACTCGGATGAATAAGTCATTCCACTGCTTCATGTCTGGAACAGATGCTGAAAATCTGTCTGGGCAGGGGACTGGAGACGTGGGAACTACATCTCGTGGCCACATGGTCCGGTGGGGACCCGAAATGGAGGAGGAGGAGGACATTGGAGCAGAAGCATTGATGGGGAAATTAGTGGATTTTCTGCCCAGGTTACAAAGAGAGGGAGGAGCAGGAGCAGCTGGAGGAGGTAGTGGAGATAGGAAGACGAGGCAGATGACCCGCAAGCACCGTGGCAGTTTTACAGTGGAGATGGAGGCAGGGAGCCCTCGGAGCACTTGTTCAGATGGCCCGTGCATGCTGATTTGCCTGGCTTGTGACAGCGAATAGTCAGCATCCGGCAGAGGGATGACTTTTGGCTCTCCACCCTATTGGACCCTCGCTATCGGTCCAAAATGGGAGCCTTTTCCAGCTATTGAGAGGGAGACAAACTCAAATACTATAGGGAAATCCTCCGTAGTCAGTTGGTGCTGCTATTTTGCGGCATCGTCCCTCCTTGACAGGTCTGACCGGGGGGTTCTTCAGCACTCACGTACTACTGCCGCGGCTGCTGGGGGAAGGTGGGGGGGTAGGAGCAGTACCAGCTCCATCAGCACAACCTAAGTCTGGAGTCACTGATGAGCAGCTTCCTTCACCCGCCTAGTGAGGGAGGGGAGTCGCCAGCCAGCAGCGCGCAGGACCTGGAGCAGTCCCTGAACCAACAGGTGGGGGCCTACTTGGACAGCACTCTGCCACCCCCGTTGAAGATCTGCTGGACTACTGGGCAGCCAAAAATGGATCTGTGGCCACAACTTGCCGAGTTTGCAGTGGAGAGCTGTCCTGCCCGGCCCGTAGTGTGGCATCAGAGCGGTGTTCAGTGCGGCGGTGGCCATCGTTACCCAAGGAGAACCCGCTTGTCCACGGGAAATGTGTAATGACTGACCTTTGTCAAGATGAATTTAGGCGTGGATCGCCAGGATTTCCACACACCAATGCCTTAGGCGTCAAACTACATCAGCCCTACACCTTACCCAAAACTTGAGAAGTGAGTCTGGGTTCAAATTACCCGCCTCAGCCATATTCTGATACCGCCACGCGCCTGATGCCACACATCTGCTGCAGTTTCTCCATCTGCCACCGACCATCTTTACCAGGGACTGGTATTGCCACCCCCTCCACACTCTGTCATTGTGCCACGCTATGACCCCATGCTGCTGCTGCTGTTGCTGGTGCCGTGGGGCATCCACACTGTGTCATTGTGCCACTCTCTGACCTCATGCTGCTGTGTGTTGATGCTGCAGCGTCCCCCTACAAAACCCTTTTTGATTGGCCACTCTGACCTCATGCTGTTGTCCTGCTGTAAACTCCCTATCTGTCATTGTGCCACTCTGTGGCCTACTCCTTTTTTTGCCACCTCCAGAATTCATTGTCCCACTGTCTGCCCATGGTACTCCCTGCTGTCGTGCCCTCCACACGTGGATTGTCCCACCTGTGGCCTATACTTTTTTGCCACCCCCAAAAGTCTTGTGCCACTGCCTGACCTCATGCTGCTCCACCGTCACCTCCACTCTTGTCATTGTGCCACTCTGTGCCTCCCTACTGTTTTGCCACCTCCAGAGTCATTGTGCCACGTCTGACTCATGCTGCTGCCGCCGTCACCCTCCACTCTCTGTCTTGGGTGCCACTCTGGGGCCCTACTCCAGTTTTTACCACCTCCAGAATGTCATTGTGCACTGCCTGACCTCATCCGTGCTGCTTGCCGGTGACTCCACACAGTGATCATTGTGCCACTCTGTTCCTACTCCTTTTTTTGCCACTTCCAGAATGTCATGTTGCTAAATGTCTGACCTCATGCTGCTGCTGCTGTCGTGACCTCCCACTGTGTGATTGTCAACTCTGGCCTATTTTACTGTTATTGCACACCTCCAGAATGTCATTGTGCCACTGCTGACCTTATGCTGCTGCCCTCTGTCACCTCCACTCTCGTGTCATTGTGCCACTCTGTGAGCCACTACTGTCTATTTTCCACCTCCAGAATATCATTGTGCCACTGTCTGACCTCATGCTGCTGCCGCCATCACCTCAACACTCTGTCATTGTGCCACTCTGTGGCCTACTCCTTTTTTTGCCACTTCCAGACTGTCATTGTGCCACTGTCTGACCTTATGCTGCTGCTGCCGTGACCTCCACGCTGTGTCATTGTTTCACTCTGTGGCCTATTACTATTTTTGCCACCTCCAGAATGTCATTGTGCCACTGTCTGACCTCATGCTGCTGCTGTGGCTGCTGCTGTAACCTCCACACTGTGTCATTGTGCCACTCTGTGGCCTACTCTGTTTTGCCACCTCCAGAATGTCATTGTGCCACTGCTGACCTTTGCGCTGTGTTCTGCTGCCGTAACCTCCACACTGTGTCATTGTGCCACTCTGTGGCCTATTACTGTTTTGCCACCTCCAGAATGTCATTGTGCCACTGCTGACTCACTGCTGCTGTGGTGCGCATGTCCTCCACACTGTGTCATTGTGCCACTGTCGACCTCATGCTGCGCTGCCGTGACCTCCACACGGTGTCATTGTCTCACTCTGTGGCCTATTCCTGGTTTTGCCACCTCCAGAATGTCATTGTGCCACTGTCTGACCTCATGCAGCTGTGGCTGCCGCCATCACCTCCACACTCTGTCATTGATGTTGCCACCTGAGCCCTCAGCTTGTTTTTTTCCAGCTGTCGCTGCCATGACTTTATCAGGCCACATTCCTGCTTCAGTTTTTTGGTCAGTTTTGCCCTCTTAAGTGCCCAGGGAATTTTAGAGTGAAGCGATTCTAAGAGCGGCGGCAGTCATCTGCGTGTCATACTAAAACACAACATTGTATGAAGCCCAAACCAAGCTCTCTCTGCATATTTAAGCATGACACAACATTCTACAGCACCCTGCAGGCTCTGTGCAGCCTGGAAATAGCTGTTTTTTTTAACGCGATTCGTCCCGAAGTCATGCGGACCGAAACGAATTTTTGAGAAATTCGCCCATCTCTAGTCAGAATACCCAAGGGATTCCATAGCATATATTAAGGTGTGTACATATGAGTGCAACATTTTAACCAATGCAATGGCCTTGACCAAGCAAAAAAAACAGAAACAAATGAATACAATTATAACTATATAAAAAGGGTGCTACTAAATTCATCAACTTCCAATCACACTTTGACCCAATCATTTATCAAATAGTACAACAGGTGGACAAGCATCTGATGTTCTATATGTAAACAGACATAGATCACCAATAGACCTTCAGGTCCCATATGAAGTGACCAAACAGTGGCCATTGAAAAGCATTGAAGAATTCAAGATCACTTTCTCTGTTCTGAGTATCATAATGCATCCATTGTCGCTTTGAGCTTTGCTCTATCAATGCATTTCTCCATTACTTTTAAATATTTGTAGATGTGAAATTCAGAAGTCAAAGTTATTTTTCTGAGCGACTGTTTGTCTGCTACAATTTGGAAAATCTTCTTTACATCACACTATGATCTTAGACAATGAACACACCCCACCTCTCACGTCCGTAGTCTTCTCCACATACCTGAAACATCTGGTTTAATACAACACGTCACTTTTCTACCCTGTTCACGTAATTATTCAGCACAAGGTGCATATCTCTGGGATGTGTCACAGGACCCAACACGGAGAACATCTAAACTACCTGGGCTAAATGTATAAATGTTTTTCTTGAATAGAACAATTCACATAATCATCAAAGGGTGTCACCTCTCAACAATGACACGCATGGCCGTCACCACCTCAGCATAAAACCCCTGCAGGGAGTCCTCACTAGATATTGATAGGAGGCCACTGTCCCAGGATATGGTCACTGATACTGAAGGACAATAATACAAGACACAATGAATACTTCCCAGCTCTATCCTATTCTTATGTTCCTTGTTGCACTTTTTGGCCATACAGGTAAGGCAAATTTAGAAGATGGAAAAATCCAAACATTTTAGAAAAAATTAGATTTAGAATATTAAATCATATTATTGTAGCATATGAAGCATATTGTGAAACTAAATGTTCACAAGCTTAATAACCTTTTAAGCCTCATAGTCATACAGGTAAAACAAATTTAAAACATTGAAAAATCCAAAAATTGTAATACAAATTTAATTTTTTTCAAAATGTTAGTTACTTATTTATCATTGGGTTACAGTGTATCATATTGTGAAACTAGGGTGAGGTTTTTCTATCTAAATGTGCACAAGTTTTAAAGTCCGTTGTGAATATAATAATGGTGCAACAAATAACACAGTACTGAGAGGGTGTAATTATATAGTCACTGTATAATAGAAATATTACTGCACAATCGCTCTGCTTAGATTACATAGCTTCCAGACATGGTATCTGTGGTATACTTTGATTTTTTTAATCTATTTATCTCATATCTATCTATCTATCTATCTATCTATCTATCTATCTATCTATCTATCTATCTATCTATCTATCTATCTATCTATCTATCTATCTATCTATCTATCGTGTCTATGCATCTATCTATCTATCTATCTATCTATCTATCTATCTACAGTATCTATCTACAGTATCTATCTACAGTATCTGTCTACAGTATCTATCTATCTATCTATCTATCTATCTATCTATCTATCTATCTATCTATCTATCTATCTATCTATCTATCTATCTCATGAGTATTCCAACAGTGCTATTAGGTGTGATATACTGTGTATTATTATACTTTACTACTACTACTACTACTTTTACTACTACTACTACTACTACTACTACTACTAATAATAATAATAATACTATTTTTATCATTATTATTAATTTTCTTGTTAGATTTATTATTAATAGTTATACAGATGCAGCGATCATGGCATATAATGTTATCTCAGATTTTTCAATGTTTTTCAATGGCTTTTGTTTACAGATAAGATCAGATAACACATACAGTAGTGATATCACGGGCAAGCTAAACTAATAGTTGTTTAAGTCCAGAGGCAGCAGAGTTCAGCTTGACCACGATCTCACTTGTTTTGCGTTATCTGCTCTTATCTGCAAGTAGGGGCAAGTGGTAAGCACTAAAAAATCAGAAAGAATATTTTCAGCTTTGATATTATGGAGCGTTATCTGTCAAACTTATCATTGCTACAACGGTGTAATTATTGATAATAAAAACATAACCATCATAATTAGTATAAAGAATAAGAATATACAATTGTTCACATCTGATGTTAGGATTCCAATATCTGTCATGTTTAGTTTTGCTACATCTGTCATATAACCAGTAGTTATTTCTGATAATTATTATTAATACATTAAGATTAAACTATAGTATCATTAATATTACTTATATTTATTATTATTTTATGCATTTTATAATATTATTAATACAGTACAGAGCTGTGTCTAGTAACAATGGCTTCAGAATACAATATTTTCAACTTACAATCGTCACTCCTGGAACATTATGAGGCACGTTTATCAAGGCAATTACGCCAGAATTCTGTAGTGCATGCTGGTCTATAGCGCCTCTCTACAGTACAGTGTGGTACTACATGTCCTGTACTGCTCTTACATGCATTAGTGAGGTGCATGCGGTGATTGGAGGTCTAGTATCGCCTCTCTACAGTACAGTGCGGTGCTACATGTCCTGTACTGCTCTTATATGTATTAGTGCAGTGCATGCAGTGATTGACGGTCTATAGCGCCTCTCTACAGTACAGTGCAGTACTACATGTCCTGTACTGCTCTTACATGTGCCAGGATGAGTGACTCCTTTGGACACCATTTTCTTTTTTCTGGTACATTGTGTAGAAAGTCCATGACCCAGAGAAGCTTCTGTCCTTATCATAGAAAGTGATTTCCAGCTTCCAGCAGTTCTCTCTGATATTATATGGAAGGAAGCACTTTATCTCTATTACTATCTGCTTCATTTTCTTTAATCTCAATGTTGCATTATGTTGGGAATATTTTTGGTAACCATTTTCCAGTTTTCTAACATACAATGGTTGTCCCAGAGCTAATTACTATTGTATATTGAGGTAGTATTGCGCTGTTTTGTAATTAGGTTGTCAGTTTATTATATATACTGTATTATATATTGTGTATCCGGTAACATTATTATAATTACTGATCTCATTTTTGTGTTATTTGTATTAGTAGTGGTGTGATATGAACAATGTCAATAACAGTGCAGCGCTGCAGAGTATGTTGGTGCTATATAAACCACAGAATACTCGGGTTGATCATAACTTATTAAATTATTTAATTCCTTTCAGACTAAGTAAGTTAATATGGAGCGGGACTCACTCACTGAGCCCACCCCATATTACAGCCAACATCTACTGCTATCAGTCAGGAACCAAGACAGCACGGATCCCGTCTTTTTAGCCTTTTAGATGCCGCAGCGTTCACGGCCATAGCATCTAAATGAATAAGGAACAGTGCACCGCTCCTTTGACTGATTGCGCCCCCTTCATGACAAGATTACAGATTGCCTAGCAGTGATTGCCATGTTACTACTCCTATTACATCCTGTCATAGGCATAATATAATGAGTGCCATCTCTGTACACCTTTCTGCAATTTCTGTATATTGCAGTACAGTGTGCAAGTGATCAGGCTCCCTAATGGCTGATACCCTTAGGGACCTACAAGTAATATTATAAATATATATATATATATATATATATATATATATATATATATATTATATATATATATATATATATATATATATATATAAAATAAGATTTTGAAAAAATCTAAAAAACTAAATAAAAGTTCAAAATACCTTCCCCTTTACCAATTTACAAATCAAAACAAATCAAACAGTTATACATAATTGGTATCGTCACATCTAAATGAATAAAGACCAGTGCAGTGTTCCTTTGCCTGATTGCACCCTCTTGTTGATGAGATTGCAGAGTGCCGAGCAGTTATCATAGCCTCCGTGGCTGTCATGTTACTGCTCCTATTACATCCTGTCATAGGCATAATATAATGAGTGCCATGTCTGTACACATTTCTGTAGTTTCTATATATTGCAGAACTGTGTAAAAGTGATCAGGCTCCCTAATGGTCGATACCCTAAGGAAGCTACAAGTACATATAAAAAAATAAGGTTTAAAAAATAAGGTTTAAACAATGTAAAAAAGTAAATAAATAAAAGTTAAAAATACCTTCCCTTTTACCATTTTACAAATCAAAAAAATCAAACAGTTACACATAATTAGTATCGCCACATCCTCAAAAGTCCAATCAATTAAAATATCATATCGTTTTTCCCATAGGGTGAAGACCGTACAAGAAAATAAATTCCCAATGTCCCAATTGCATTTTTTTTGGTCACATTGTGTTATCAAAAATGTAAATAAAAAGTGATTCAAAAATCACATTTAACCAAAAATGGTGCCAATAAAAACTGCAAAAAAAATCAGCTCTCACTCGTCTATAAAAAGAACATTTTAAAAGTTATTGGTCGCAGAAAATGGCGCTGCAGCGAAAATGTATAGAGTAGAAAAGTGTTTCTATTTTAAAGTGGCAAAACGTAATAAAATTGGATATCAGCAGAATCGTACTGATCTGCACAATACAGAGGACATGCAATGGACTCTGAACAGTGAACTCCATAAAAATGAAACCCTCAGTGCAGTTGTTTTTTTTTTTTTTTTAAAAAAAATTTTTTTTCGTTTCCCACTATATTATACGGTTGCTTAATAGCAACATCTTATCCTGCAAACAACAAGCCTTCATACGGCTGTGCAGAAAGAAACATGAAAACCTTCTAACTCCTGAAAGGAGGAGAGGAAAAAAAACCAAAAAAAAAAAAAGTTAATATTAGTAGTACAGTAGTTTGATATGAATTATTTCAGCCTCCGTACAGAGCTGCAGAATATGTTGTCACTGTGTAGGTAACAGGAAACAAGGATTTTACTTTTTTTATTATCACAGTTATCATTATTACGGCTACAAGATCTTCATCATTATCATTTTGCAAACCTAGATACATGTGATCAGGGCTATGAGGAATGTTAGTATAGATCGATAGGTTCAAGCTCAACTCTGCTGCTCACTGTGACTATCATGAGCTAAGAATAAAGCAACCTAATGTCTGCTACACTTTCGTGAATAAGATCTAGTACCACAGGTAGATAAGTAGATAGATAGATAGATAGATAGATAGATAGATAGATAGATAGATTGTTAGATACTTAGATAGGTACATAAATAGATATAAGATAGAAGTATAGATTATTATGTAGATGGATAGATATGTAGATAGCTGGCCAGACATAAGTCAGATAGATCGATAGATAGATAGATACATAATACCGGCAACTATTAGGTACACATCTGAAGTAACGGAGTTAGACACCTTTTAGCCTATCAGAACTGCCATCAATTCTACGATGCATAGATTCAACAATGTGTTGACAACGATGCACAATTGTACCATAGGCCCAAAGAGTCCAAGAAAATATTCCAACAATGAAACACCACCACCAGCTGAACCGTTGATAGAAGATGCAGATGATCCATGCTTTCTAGTATATTGACGCATAATTCTGACTACATAAAAAAAAATAAGCTAAATAATGTGAAAAAAATAAAAATAAATAAAAAAAAAAAAAAAAAAAAAAAAAAAAGTAATGTGAGCAGATAGAAGTCAAGGAGTACTCATCAGAGCCAGTGCAACGTTTTCCAATCTTCTACTGTCCAATTTTCAGATGATACTTGGGGAAATGTGAACCTCGTTTCACTGTATTTAGCTGAAAGTAGTGGCTACCCGTTGGTCTTCTAGCTGCTGTAGCCCTCTGCCTCAAAGTTGGACGTACGTGCGTTCAGAATGCTCTTCTGCCTACCTTGTTGTAACGTGGCATTTAAAGAATCACTGTTTGCCTGTTCTATTCAGCACGAACGCAGTGCTGCCCATTCTCCTTTGACCTCTGGCATCACAAGGCAATTCCGCACAGGACGCGCTCAGGATGTTTTTTCTTTTTCAGGACCATCTCTATGTAAACCCCTATAGATGGATTGTTTTGCGTGAAAATCAGAGATCAGCAGTGTTCTGAAATACTGAGACTACCCTTCTGCACCAACAACCATGTACCACAGTTCCAAAGGCACTCCAAATCTACAACTTTTCTTCTCCATGATGATGCTGGTTTGAACTGCAGAAGATTGGTCTTAACCATGTCTACATGCCTATGACATCACTGAGTTGTCGCCATTGATTGGCATGATTAGACAATTAATGTTAACGAGTCAGTTGTACTAGGTCTGTACCTATATAAAGTTGGTCCTGTTAGTGTTAGATAAATATGAAATTGAGAATAAATATGAGAAGATAGAGAAGATAGACGTACATAGACAGATACGTAGACAGATAGATAGATAGATAGATAGATATGAGACATACATATAGATAAGTATGTACATATATAAGTATATAGATATATAAAAGATAGATGAATATAAATATAGATAGATAGTTAGATAGATAGATAGATAGATAGATAGATAGATAGACAGATATAACTTCAGATACATAGATAGGTACATAGATATATTGATTTTTATGTAGATGGATAAATATGTAGTTAGATGGCTAGATATTAGATGGATAGACAGATATATAGATAGATAGATATGAGATAGATAGATAGATATGAGATAGATAGATAGATAGATAGATAGATAGATAGATAGATAGAGAGATAGATAGTCCCAAAGGAGTCTTATCAAGTCTTAGAAAATGCATCTCACATACCTGACTTCTCAAAATTTTAGTGAAAAATACTTAAGAAATGTCTAAACCTTCACTGTTCACTGTATGTAGAATTAAAATGTGCTATTTGTCTTCTAGGTGCTCAGTCGACTCTTGGAACAGGTAATGTAGATATGTTTATCTCTACCTTCTGTCACAGGCTCCTAGACAGGCCATTAAAAGCAATCACTGGGGTCTGCCTCCGGCCCCAAATCTCTATTGTCAGCAGAATCAGCATGTGCTGCCCTCTCTATAGATATACATAGGAGAAATAGAAGTATGACGGCTTTTTCAAGCATTTTTTTTTTATCTTCATGGAAATGTTGAATCTTCTAGCTCTCTAATGAGAACGGGGCTCCATGTACTTAGCAATTGGAAATATGCCTTACTTTTATGACCTGTCTGATAGGATATAGAAGTATGTCATGTGTTCTAAAACTGAAACTTACCTAACTTGTACCCACCTTAATGTGTACACAGTCATAGGTTCCATTAATCTCCGGATATCTGACAAGCTATTTCTTCTTCTGTCGATCACCTGCTTATTGTGCAGAACAGCAAATTATTTCTGTATTACTTTTGGACAGATCTCATAACCACACCTGTGCTACCTCAGCCTCACTGCCACTCCTGCTGCTTCAGTCCTCAATATGAAATAAATAGAAGACAACACATTTCATACTTTTACCTGATTATATTGCTGTCATGTGATGTCATTACTATAAGGCTTCTGCATACTACAATATTAAGATATTCATTCTTTTCTGTTAATTTTATATTTTATTCAGATACTACAACTATAGCAACAGATAGTAGCTCGGCAGCTACTACAACATCCACTACTTCTAAGACGACAACAACTACAACAACCACTGCAGCTAAAACTGCTTCAGATACTAGTTATACTACACCAACAAGTACAAGCTCACCTGCTACAACAACATCCACTACTACTCAACCTCCAACCACTACAACAACCACTACTGCAACAACTGCTTCAGATACTACTACAACTACAGCCACTGCTGCAACAACTGCTTCAGATACTACTGCAACTACAACCACTGCTGCAACAACTGCTTCAGATACTACTGCAACTACACCAACAAGTACAAGCTCAGACGCAACAACAACATCCTCTACTACTCAACCACCAACTACAACAACCACTGCTGCAACAACTTCTTCAGATACTACTACAACTACACCAACAAGTACAAGCTCACCTACTACAACATCCACTACTACTCAATCTCCAAGCACTACAACAACTACTGCTGCAACAACTGCTTCAGATACTACTACAACTACACCAACAAGTACAAGCTCACCTACTACAACAACATCCACTACTACTCAACCTCCAGCCACTGCAACAACCACTGCTGCAACAACTGCTTCAGATACTACTACAACTACACCAACAAGTACCAGCATCTGCTACACAACATCACTACTACCAACCCTCCAACCACCACCAACAACCACTGCTGCAACAACTGCTTCAGATACTACTACAACTACAACCACTGCTGCAACAACTGCTTCAGATACTACTACAACTACAACCACTGCTGCAACAACTGCTTCAGATACTACTACAACTACATACCATCTGCTTGCAAACAACTCTTCAGTATACTACTGCAACTACTCCAACAAGTACAACTCAGACCCAAAAACAACATCCTAAATACTACTCAACCACCAACTACAACAACCACTGCTGCAACAACTGCTTCAGATACTACTGCAACTACACCAACAAGTACAAGCTCAGACGCAACAACAACATCCTCTACTACTCAACCACCAACTACAACAACCACTGCTGCAACAATTGCTTCAGATACTACTACAACTACACCAACAAGTACTAGCTCATCTGCTTCAGCAACATCCACTACTACTGAACCGCCAACAACTGCAACAACCACTGCTGCAACAACATCGTCTAGTACTGAGCCTCCAACTACTGCAACAACCATTGTGGTAACAACTGTTTCAGATACAACTACACCAACAAGTAGTAGCTCATCTGCTTTAACAACATCCACTACTACTCAACCTCCAACAACTACAACAACCACTGCTGCAACAACTGCTTCAGATACTACTGCAACTACACCAACAAGTACAAGCTCAGCCGCAACAACAACATCCTCTACTACTCAACCACCAACTACAACAACCACTGCTGCAACAACTGCTTCAGATACTACTACAACTACACCAACAAGTACTAGCTCACCTGCTACAACCTCCACTACTACTGAACCGCCAACAACTGCAACAACCACTGCTGCAACAACATCGTCTAGTACTGAGCCTCCAACCACTGCAACAACCACTTTGGTAACAACTGTTTCAGATACAACTACTACTACACCAACAAGTACTAGCTCATCTGCTTTAACAACATCCACTACTACTCAACCTTCAACCACTGCTGCAACAACTGCTTCAGATACTACTACAACTACACCAACAAGTACTAGCTCACCTACTACAACAGCATCCACTACTACTCAACCACCAACAACTACAACAACCACTGCTGTAACAACTGCTTCAGATACTACTACAACTACACCAACAAGTACTAGCTCACCTGCTACAACATCCACTACTACTCAACCGCCTACAACTGCAACAACCACTGCTGCAACAACTGCTTCAGTACTACCTACAACTAAAAACCAACAAGTACTAGCTTCTGCTACACATCAGTACTACTCATCTGCTTTAACACACACTACAAACAACCACTGCTGCAACAACTGCTTCAGATACTACTACAACTACACCAACAAGTACTAGCTCACCTGCTACAACCTCCACTACTACTGAACCGCCAACAACTGCAACAACCACTGCTGCAACAACACCCCGTCTAGTACTGCACCTCCAACCAACTCAACAACCACTGTGTAACAACTGCTTTCAGATACAACTACTACTACACCAACAACTACTAGCTCACTGCTTAACAACATCCACAACTACTGAACCGCAACAACTGCAACAACCACTGCTGCAACACATGTCTTCTGATACTACTGAAACAACCACTGAACAACAGTACAATCTCACCCAACAATACAATCATCTCTTTAACAACTCAACACCAACTACAACAACCACTGCTGCAACAACTGCTTCAGATACTACTACAACTGCACCAACAAGTACAAGCTTACCTACTACTACATCCACTACTACTCAACCTCCAACCACTACAACAACCACTGCTGCAAAAACTGCTTCAGATACTACTACAACTACACCAACAAGTACTAGCTCATCTGCTTTAACAACATCCACTACTACTCAACCGCCTACAACTGCAACAACCACTGCTGCAACAACTGCTTCAGATACTACTACAACTACACCAACAAGTACTAGCTCTCCTGCTACAACATCCACTACTACTCAACCGCCAACAACTGCAACAACCACTGCTGCAACAACATCGTCTAGTACTGAGCCTCCAACCACTGCAACAACCACTGTGGTAACAACTGTTTCAGATACAACTACAACTACACCAACAAGTACTAGCTCATCTGCTTTAACAACATCCACAACTACTCAACCTCCAACAACTACAACAACCACTGCTGCAACAACTATTTCAGATACTACTACAACTACACCAACAAGTACAAGCTCACCTACTACAACATCCACTACTACTCAATCTTCAACCACTACAACAACCACTGCTGCAACAACTGCTTCAGATACTACTACAACTACAACTACACCAACAAGTACCAACTCTCCTGCTACAACATCTACTACTACTCAACAGCCAACAACTTCTACAACCACTGCTGCAACAACATTGTCTACTACTGAGCCTCCAACCACTGCAACAACCACTGTGGTAACAACTGTTTCAGATACAGCTACACCAACAAGTACCAGCTCATCTGCTTTAACAACATCCACTACTACTCAACCTCCAACAACTACAACAAACACTGCTGCAACAACTGCTTCAGATACTACTACAACTACACTAACAATTACAAGCTCACCTACTACAACAACATCCACTACTACTCAACCTCCAACCATTACAACAACCACTGCTGTAACAACTGCTTCAGATACTACTACAAACACACTAACAAGTACTAGCTCTCCTGCTACAGCTACATCCACGCCAACTCAACCTCCTACAACTACAACAACCACTACTGCAACAACAACTGCTTCAGATACTACTACAACTACACCAACAAGTACAAGCTCACCTACTACAACAACATCCACTACTACTCAACCTCCAACCACTACAACAACCACTGCTGTAACAACTGCTTCAGATACTACTACAACTACACTAACAAGTGCTAGCTCTCCTGCTACAGCTACATCCACTACAACTCAACCTCCAACAACTACAACAACCACTACTGCAACAACAACTGCTTCAGATACTACTACAACTACACCAACAAGTACTAGCTCGCCTGCTACAACATCCACTACTACTCAACCTCCAACCACTACAACAACCACTGCTGCAACAACAATTTCAAGCACTACTACAACTATACCAACAAGTACTAGCTCACCTGCTAAAACATCCAATACTGCTCAAGCTCCAAACACTGCAATAACCACTGCTTCAGATACTACTGCAACTACTCCAACAAGTACTAGCTTATCTGCTTCAACAACATCCACTACTACTCAGCCTGCAATCACTGCAACATCTACTGCTGCAACAACTGCTTCAGATACTACCTCAACTACATCTACACCAACAAGTACTAGCTCTCCCGCTACAACAACATCCACTGTAACTCAAACTCCAACCACGACAACAACCACTGCTGCAACAACTGCTTCAGATACTACTGCAACTACACTAACAAGTACAAGCTCACCTGCTACAACATCCACTACTACTCAACCCTCAACCACTCCAGCAACCACTGCTGAAACAACTGCTTCAGATACTACCACAACTACACCAACAAGTACTAGCTCTCCCGCTACAACAACATCCACTACTACTCAACCTCCAACCACTGCAGCAACCACTGCAATAACAACTGCTTCCAGTACTAGTACAACTATACCAACAAGTACTAGCTCATCTGCTTCAACAACATCCACTGTTACTCAACCTCCAACCACTACAACAACCACTGCTGCAACAAGTGCTTCAGATACTACTACAACTATACCAACAAGTACTAGCTCTCCTGCTACAACAACATCCACTACTACTCAACCTCCAACCACGATCACAACCACTGCTGTTACAACTGCTTCAGATACTACCGCAACCATACCAACAAATACAAGCTCACCTGCTACAACATCCACTACTACTCAGCCTCCAACCACTGCAACAACCACTGCTGCAACAACAGCTTCTTCAGATACTACTACAACTACACCAACAAGTACTATCTCTCCTGCTACAACAACATCCACAACTACTCAACAGCCAACAACTACAACAACCTCTGCTGCAACAACAGCTGCTTTAGATACTACTGCAATTACACCAACAAGTACTAGCTCATCTGCTTCAGCAACATCCACTACTACTCAACCTCCAACCACTACAACAACCACTGCTGCAACAACTGCTTCAGATACTACTACAACTACACCAACAAGTACCAGCTCATCTGCTACAACAACATCCACTACTACTCAACCTCCAACCACTACAACAACCACTGCTGCAACAACTGCTTCAGATACTACTACAACTACACCCACTGCTGCAACAACTGCTTCAGATACTACCACAACTACACCAACAATTACAAGCTCACCTACTACAACAACATTCACTACTGCTCAACCTCCAACCACTGCAACAACAACTGCGGTAACAACTGCTTCAAGTACTGGTACTATGCCAACAAGTACTAGCTCACCTGCTTCAACAACATCCACTAGTACTCAACTTTCAACCACTACAACAGCCACTGCTGTAACAACTGCTTCAGATACTACTGCAACTATACCAACAAGTACTAGCTCACCTGCTACAACAACATCCACAACTACTCAACTTCCAACCACTGCAACAACCACTGCTGCAACAACTGCTTCAGATACTACTACAACTACACCAACAAGTACTAGCTCTCCTGCTACAACATCCACAACTACTCAGTCTCCAACCACCGCAACAACTACTGCGGTAACAACTGCTTCAAGTAGTAGTGCAACTACAACTACACCAACAAGTACTAGCTCATCTGCTACAACAACATCCACTACTACGCAGTCTCCAAATATTACAACAACCTCTGCTGCAACAACAGCTGCTTTAGATACTACTACAATGACAACAACAAGTACTAGCTCATCTGCTTCAGCAACATCCACTACTACTCAACCTACAACCAGTACAACAACCACTGCTGCAACAACAACTTCCAGTACTACTACAGCTGTACCAACAAGTACTAGCTCACCTACTACAACATCCAATACTTCTCAACCTCCAGCCACTGCAACAACAACTGCGGTAACAACAGCTTCAAGTACTGGTACAACTATACCAACAAGTACTAGCTCACCTGCTCCAACAACATCCACTACTACTCAAGCTCCAACCACTGCAACAACCACTGCTGCAACAACTGCTTCAGATACTACCACAACTACACCAACAATTACAAGCTTACCTACTACAACAACATTCACTAGTGCTCAACCTCCAACCACTGCAACAACAACTGCGGTAACAACTGCTTCAAGTACTGGTACTATGCCAACAAGTACTAGCTCACCTGCTTCAACAACATCCACTAGTACTCAACTTTCAACCACTACAACAGCCACTGCTGTAACAGCTGCTACAGATACTAATGCAACTATACCAACAAGTACTAGCTCACCTGCTACAACAACATCCACAACTACTCAACCTCCAACCACTGCAACAACCACTGCTACAACAACTGCTTCAGATACTACTACAACTACACCAACAAGTACTAGCTCTCCTGCTACAACATCCACAACTACTCAGTCTCCAACCACCGCAACAACTACTGCGGTAACAACTGCTTCAAGTACTAGTGCAACTACAACTACACCAACAACTACTAGCTCATCTGCCACAACAACATCCACTCCTACGCAGTCTCCAAATATTACAACAACCACTACTGTAGCAACGACTGCTTTAGATACTACTACAATGACAACAACAAGTACTAGCTCACCTGCTACATCAACATCTACAACTACTCAACTTCCAACAAGTCCATCAACCACTGCTCCAACAACAGCTGCTTCAAGTCCTAGTGCAACTACACCAACAAGTACTAGCTTACTTGCTACAGCAACATCCACAAATACTCAGTCTCCAACCACCGCAACAACCGCTGCTGCAACATCAACTGCTTCAAGTACTAGTACAACTATACCTACAAGTACTAGCTCATCTGCTTCTGCAACATTCACAACTTCTCAGTCTCCAACCAGTGCAACAACCACTGCTCTAGCAACACCCACTTCAGATACTTCTACAAATAGTATAATTATTCCAACAAGTACAATCTTAACTGCTTTAACAACATCCATCACCACTCAGCCTTCCACCAATACACCAACCACTGCTGTAATAACATTAACTTCAGGTTCTTCTTCTACAACTATTCCAACAAGCACTAGCTCCACTACCTCAGCAACATCCATAACAACACCCACTTCATCTGACGCAAGTACAACAATCCCAATAAGTGCAGCTGTTTCGACAACAGCAATTACTTCTGAACCTTCAACCACTGCATCAGCCGCTGGTGTATCAACCTCTGCTTCAGGTAGTTCTTCAGCAAGTTCAACTACATCAACAAATACTGGTTCCATTGCTTCAACAATTACCCTTGCTACTCAACCTTCAAAAACAACCTCAACCACTTTTTTAACAATGCCAACTTCAACTGGTATTTCAGCAAGTGCTAACATAACAACAGGTGCTGGTCTAAATGCTTCAACAACATTATCTTCTACTCAACCCTCAACCACTATATCAACCACTGTTGTAACACCCTTTTCAGTTAGTTCTTCAGGAAGTTCAATAACGCAAGCAACTTCTGTTGTAACAGCACTCAATACAGCTAGTTCTTCAGCAAGTACAACTACGCCAATTACAGGTTCAACGGCTTCTACCACAACCATTACTACACAGCCAACAAATGCTACGTCAACCACTGTTGGATCATCTGTGTCAGTAATATCTGTCCCTGCTCAAACTGTTTCTAATGTATCTAGCACATCAGTCACTGGAACAACAACCACTTCTACTGGACCCACAGGATCAACTTTTGCATCATCACTGGTTACTTCTTTAACTACTACTGGGATAGCGTCAACCAATACATCAATCAATAGTGGTACAATCCCTACTTTAACTGGTTCTTCAGCTAGTACAACTGCAAGCTCTAGTACTAATTTAACTACTTTAACATCATCCTCTACTACCCAGACTATGAACTCTGGATCTATAGCTAGCAGTACTGTAACATCACCTGCTTCAACTAGCTTTCTAACTGGTACCACAGCTTACAGTAATACATCACTAAATACTATTCAACCTACTACCAGTGGATCTAACGGAGTCACAAATAACACCACATCATCTACTACCACTGGCTCCCCTATTATTTCTGCTACTGGAACAACCGCAGGCGCTGCTACAAATGCCAGTACGTCTACAGGATCTGCTGCAACTGTGACCACAAGCAGTACCACTTTAGTTGGATCAACAACTTCTGCTGTGATTGCTAACGGTACTACAACTACAGCCTCCACATTCAATGGGAATACTGTTTCTAACACCACAGGCTCCACTGTTACTGGAACCACTGCAATTACGACTTTATCAGTACCTGGCACCAATAATAACAGTACCATGGCTCCAACTACATCGACTGTTGTTAGTACTACTAACACATCAGGACTGAGTACTACAAGTATTGGTGCTTCATCAAATTCAACTGCTAACATAATAAACATCAACACATCATCTGGATCCAGTACTTCTATAACTCCTACTGGAAGCTCTAATTTTACAGCTACAACCGTAACCGTATCCACTGCTTCTATAACAGGGTCAACCAATGTAGGTCTAAGTGGCACCACAACCACCAAAAGTGATACCACTGCAACGCCAGGATCTACTGGAACAAGTTCATTTGGGAATGTTTCTACAGTCACAAATTTTAATTCTGGATCCAATACAATCACAATTTCTAATTCTGGATCCAATACATCCACAAGTACTAATTCTGGATCCAGTTCAGCCACAAGTTCTAATTCTGGATCCAGTTCAGCCACAAGTTCTAATTCTGGATCCAGTTCAGCCACAAGTTCTAATTCTGGATCCAATACATCTTCAGGTTCTAACTCTGGATCCAATGCAGCCACAAGCTCTTCTACAACATTCACCAGTAAGTTATCAAAGTATTTATTGTACTTAGCATAAAAAAATCCCCATTTATGATTGCCCTCTTCTGCCAGGGAATGCTTCTGTCTTGGGTATCATTTCTGTTAGCTGTAATAGTATTTTAGATCCTCACTCAAATCATTGCAGGTCATTAGATGTGTTAGAACCAACTTTTTATCTATGACAATGGCTTAATTTCAATAGTATTTATAATTGTCACCGTATATTTTATCTCCATAGCTTCCAGCGGAGTCTTGTCAACTCTAACGACTATCACCTCCACCCAAACAACTGAGGACCAATCTGCAAGTAAGTACTTTATAAATTAAAGGGTTTTCTCACTTGTTTTATTTTAGTCTGGAAAAGACACATAATTAGGGCCTCATGTATGAAAACTGTCTACGTCTAAAACTCTCTTTGTTGCCCATAGCAACCAATCAGAGCACCCCTCTTATTTTTCCAGAGCACTCTTTGAAATTAGAGGGACACTCTTATTGGTTGTTATGGGAAACCAAGTGAGTTTTAGACCTAGACAGTTTTCATACATGTGGCCCTTAGTTTTTTCCATAGTTCAGATAAACACTTTTCCTCTGTATGACAGGGGAGCAAGATATGTGCTTTATACCAGCTGAAATAAATGGGAGTCAATTGACAGGGAAATAACAATCCAGGAAGTGATGGAGCACTTCTCCTCTTCCAAAGCCCAATGAGTAACAAGGGAACTACCTACAGATACTTACCTGTATGTTGAGTGTATTGCATTTCTCCAACAGTACAACAGAGCTGTTATTCACGCTGTTATTCACTTACATGCTATCTACTGATAATGGGAAGAAATCTGTCACAGTCTATACAGTAAAGCTGACTAATCAGTTGACTTGTATTCCACCTTTATACTCATCTCCACTATACTACTCTATAAAAACATAGGATTATGATATAGAATTAATGCATAGTGTACTGACTTTCTAACTTGTACAGTACAGCTATAATACTCAATGCTTTTCCTTTTTTAGTTCCATACTGGGGAATTATTCTTATTGGACTGGTCGCCGTCTTGGGTGCCGCCCTTATTGCAGCTTTATTTTGTGGGGTAAGTGTTACTAAATAATTTTTTTTTTTTTTTTTTTAAATGTTAATTTTTATTAAAATATTTCAATAACGTTTTCAATATCAAAATAAACATTCGACAAAGCCGTGAAATACTTCTCACTGAGACATTACACATTCAAAGCAAATAGATCAAAGTGCAGTTTTTGAACAGTTAGGTCTCAATGGATCATGTGTGAAACAAGCCTAGATTGCAATCCAATAGCTCCGTCCTCTGGAGCCAGTGAAATGCAGGCCTGCAGACGGCTGAGGTGACAAAGACACCTACAAGACATAAACACACACTAACAACACAGGGTAAGGAAAGGGAAGGGGAAAGACCAAAAACAAGACACACCAGGAAGAACTAAGGCACCCAACTTTGGGTTTGCAGTCCAGCTAAACCGAAGTAGAAAACTACAAGTCATGCAGGATACAGTAAACATCCCATGGTTTCCAAATACGATCAAATAGGTCCAGTTGGTTGTGAGATAGAGCAGTAAGATATTCCATTCGCCTAACTTCCTGCAAACGGAGACTTAGGTCATGTTGAGTGGGAGTAGATGCTTGTTTCCAAAATCTAGCAATAAGACATTTGGAAGCGGTTACTATATATAGGAAGAGTCTTCCCATCCCACGGCCTAGGGGGGCGTAAGGAACGTTTAGAAGATAGGTCTGCGGAGTAAGAGGGACCCTAACCTGTGTGATATCACTGACCAAGGTCTGAACCATTGACCAAAACGGCCGTATCCCTCTACAGTCCCAAAACACATGCTGTAAGTCTGCCCCTGGATCCCCACATCTCCAGCAACAGTCCGGTATAGTAGGCTTCAATCTGTGCAGGAGAGCAGGAGTGTGATACCAGTGCATTAATATTTTGTATTGGTTTTCTTTAGTTTGAGCAGAGAGAGATGAGCGGGCTGCCTGCCTCCATATCGTTTGCCAGGTGTCTCTAGAAATAGGGGAACCCAGGTACTCCTCCCACTTAACCATATACGAGTGGACTATTGGGGAGTCGGGATTGGAAGCTATTAACATTTTGTATATAGACGATATCAAACCTTTAGAGGAGTGTCCTGCCCGACATATCTTTTCAAATACAGTGGGAGCAGACACTGTGGTGGATTTTAATACCGACGTAGCAAAATGTCTGATCTGAAAGTAGGAGTAGAAAGCCGAAAGGGGCAGATCATGAGCGGACCGCAATACATCAAACGTTTTCAATTTCAATGTACGGTGGTCCACCAAATCCGCAAAGTAAAACAATTTACGATCGAACCAAGGCTTCAGACTCTCATCTGGTCGTCCCTCCAAGAGCAGGGGGTGAAATATAAACGAGGTCATTGAAGAAGCCTCAGAACATAACCCAAATTGTTTGTGACATCTCTTCCAAATATCCCTAGTAAGAGACATAGAATGCAATAGGGTGATATTGAATCTATGGGAGGTGGTAGCCCACAGCAAGGAGTTAGGGTGGAGAGGGGCTAGCCACAACTTTTCCACCTCCATCCATCTGGAGTAAGCAAACAGAGCTGACCAAGATGGTATAGCACGTAGTTGAGCCGCCCAATAATATTTAACAATATCAGGCACCGCCAGGCCCCCCTCCACCTTGCTCGCCAATAGAACACTCCGAGAGATCCTATGTCTCTTTTTCCCCCAAATGAAATGGATTAAGTCCGATTGCAAAGAACGTAGAATTGTCATAGGGATGGGAATGGGCAGGGTCTCATACAAATACATCAGCTTAGGAAGAATGGTCATCTTAATCGCTGCTATCCGGCCAAATAAGGATAGGGCCAATTTATTCCATCTATCCAACAGCCTTTTAATATCGGTTATTAACTTAGGAAAGTTGTTTTTAAAAAGAGAGGCAAAAGCCGGTGTAAGATTTATCCCCAGATACCGCAAACATTCAGTCTGCCATCTATAAGTAAAGTTGGCTTTTAGGAGAGTGAGCTGGTCACTAGGAATATTAATTGGCGGGGCTTCAGTTTTGGACGTGTTAATCTTATAGCCGGAGAGAATTCCAATCCGGGTCAAAAGGGCATATAGGTTAGGGAGGGAGACCATAAGATTAGTTAGTGTAAGGAGGACATCATCCGCATATAACGAAACCTTAAAATCTTTACCTTTTAGCGGGACCCCCTTGATATTGTCATGTAACCGAATTGCAGCAGCCAAAGGCTCAATACTAAGGGCCAAAAGTAGCGGAGAGAGAGGGCAGCCCTGTCTAGTCCCATTTCGTATTGTAAGCAGTGGAGAAGTGGCGTGTGGGAGTCTGATAGTAGCAGTGGGGTGAGAGTAGAGACCCTGGAGCGCGCCAACGAAAGGACCACTAATCCCAAAAGCCTCCAACGTACGAAACATGAAATTCCAGCTAAGGCGATCAAAAGCCTGTAAGTGTTACTAAATAAATTTTAAAGTAGTTTTGTGGTTCAGACTTGGTTTGGGACAATGTGGCTCAACCAACATTTTAGGGAATCTATTGGCAGCCAGCAGGAAAATTAGGCAACCAATAAAAATTCCACAGGAAAAGAAAAATGTACACAGCAACACTTGTACACTTCTTTTCATGTTTGACTGGCAGGCTTCTGGTTGCCCGATGTTCCTGCAAAGCTGCCAACTGGTTGCTCAAAAGTCGGGCCAGGATATATGGTCCCAATCTGAATCAGAAGTACAACACTCTTTTAAAGCTATATTCCTAACAATAACACGTATTACCTTATCCATAGTGGGATCATGATTCATGGAAAATCTAATAATTGAATGAGGGGCCCCTACATTGTATAAAGTGGTGGGTCAGCACTGGCATTACTGTTCGACACAACTCCATAAATTGGAAACAACTATTTATGTCTCTTCTTTATAGCACCTATGCTCAGCTAAGTTTTCTTAATAAAGTTGTCTTGGTGAGGAGGAGAGACATGGGATACCAAAGTCCAGACTCAAATAGATAATTGTGCATAATACAATATACAAAAGCTTTATACAGTATAGTTTTAATGCAAGTTTTTTTTTTCCTGCAGATATTGGCATGTTGGCGCTCTGCTTCTACATATGCTGTAACCGGTTATCCCAGTTATTTCACTCATCATGGTTGGTTAAATTCTGGAGGACCATCCGTACCAACAGACCCTGAAAGAGGAGTACAGTTGAGGGAACATCAGAGAAGACCTTCGGCCTCAAATGGTGACCGCTTCCAAAAATTGCATCAATCCCAGAGAGGGCAGCACCAGATGTAGACGCTAATGGAAGAACAACATCATGGACCCTGAAAGTCAACAGGGAATTTCTTGCATTACACACATGATGGAATAAGATATACCTCTTGTTATAGCTCTAATACAATTGAATTTACATGCAGGATATAATTGTTATTGTAGGAATGGGGGGAAACAGATGGCAACAGCTCATGAGGTCTTCTTTGCCACCAGCTCTAATTGACTACTTTTTTCTTCCATTGGAATCTTCTCCTTTACTACACAATACACTCTATGGCTCTTGCCTACTACCACTGGCCCTTTCAAAAATGGTCCATTTAGATTAGAATTGTCCGGTAGCATCTGACTTTACAAAATCTAAATATCACGAGAAGCAAAATAAGGGTATCCCTAAATATGAAAGTATTAATCTACCTCAACCTTATATTGCATATAAGAAACAATCCAAACAATTCAATAATTAGTAGAGACCATTGAAGGCTTCTACTCTATATATGACCCAGTTTTGGCTTCCAACAGGTAATGGGGATCTTTAGATACTTTACAGTGTTATATATGTCTTCCTTAGCTGTATGTCTATAGGAAACTTGAGAAAGTTGTAACGAAACGCGTCGTTTTCTTTAAACTCCTTTAAACGTTCTATCGGTGTCCTGAGCTCTGATGTCAACTTGCCCTAACCTAACGAGTCAGTTACACTGTATACTATTTATCTGGTATCAGTGTTTCTCAACTCAAGTCCTCAAGACTTACCAACAGGTCATGGTTTTTTAGGTTATCCCAAAGAATCTACTGACAATAATGATATCCCCTGTGCAATACTAAGGAAGTCCAGCATGACCTTTTGGGTGGACTTTGAGAACTACATTAAAAGCTATAGTATTACTTGTCGTAAATGGTTTGATTAAATGGGTCTGATGTTATTTTCTGGAAAAAAAACACACTTTATAGTGGGACCAAGCTGCAATAGCAAGAGTGGTACTGTTTTTTTTTTTAGCAGGCCCTACTGACCTTATCCTTTATTATGTAGGCATAGAAATTCATGATATATACTGTAATAAACCAAGTAAATTAAGCATCATTATTAAGCTTATACTATATTTACATTTTTGCTTGCTTATTAGTAATCTAAACATGTCTCCATACACACCATCTATACTAAGGAGCTACAGATATTGAAGAGCAGTTCTACGGTATGCTGTACATTTTTGTACCTCACTTGAAGGTTTCTACTGTAGTTCGCTTTGTATAATCTCTTTATATGTAGTATAGAGGAGACAAATGGACCCTCTACCACATAAGAAGACAGAAGTATTATAAATACCACATGGTACTGTAGGTGGATGGGCCCAGTATTTGCCTTGGGGACTATGAGCTTCAAGTTACCTCTTTGTTTATAACGGTTATTTTATTTGTATATCTGCGCCAAGGATTACTATTCTTATTTATTCTCATTTATGGGTTTTGCTTAGCAAAAGGCTGTTCATATATTGTACATTTGTATATATAGTAATATTTAATTAATTTATTAAGATGCTTTTTTATATAATATAATATTTGCACAAATAATAAATGAAGCATCACAAGCAGCTTTGGTATTTGTGGTCATTTTTTTTTTATGAATCGATTGTTCTTTCATTAAATTGTCTTCTTATAAAGTGATATAAGGTACATATAATATTACATTAAAAAATGAATCTACCCAAATGTGATTTTGTAAACTGCGGATGAGAATTCTCTACTTATACTACTCTAGTTACTTATTGTAGGAAAACAAACTCAGGGTGGTTGCCATATGGCATCAGTTTAGTGAAGAATTTGTATAAACTTTACATAATATGTCACTTGCAGTAGTAAATTATGGAAAAAAAATGCATAGCAATATAGTAGATAAGGTTGAAAAAAATCAAAGGTCCATTGAGTCCAACCAATTACCATACGGTGTTGATACAGGTGAAGGGAAAAACCCCCAATAAGGCGGATGTCAATTGTCCCATGCAAGAGAAAAAATTTCTTCCCACTTCAAAATCTAACAACCAGATTAAATCCCTGGATCATTGTCCTGTCTCCAGAACCTGTAATATTATATGTTTCAAGAAACCCTTCTAGAACTTGTTCAAGGAATCTACCATCACAAAACATGTACCCATACCACGGCTGTAAGTTCTAGGCTGTGTGATACCCTAGTAGGACACTAATAGAAGACTATGGACCCATAATGTATCTCGCTATGTATCTTATTTCATATAAAAGCATCTGAAGATTTTTTGTCAAAGACTCATACATCAAAGAAATTCTTGCAATGCTTCTTTTATTTCTAAAAGATGGAGCATTGCTTTTAAGGGAGAATGACTCTGTAATTTCATGTCAGAGAAAGGTATCATTTCGTAGCACACAAAGTGCTGCTATGTAGTATGTAGCCCAAGTACTGTATGGCTCCATAAACACAACTTTGCTGTATTTATTATACTTAGGTTATAGGAATGGTAAATAAGGCGACATGTTCGAAAATTGCCATCGCCGCGACAGTTTTTAGGTACATTTAATCAGTGTAAAGTGCACCAGAAAGTACGATCGTCTCAAAAATCTGGCATCTGGTATACCTTGTTTAGTAAACTTAATGCACCTAAAAATGTACATTGCACAATCTAGGTGCATAGCGTATCATTACTAGTGTATGTAATACACCTCAATAGGCTGTCAAGAGTATTTCTGGCGCAAAAAACATCCCAAAAATGGCACTTGCGTATTGTGACATGTCGGCCAACATGTTATAGAAAAAAATTTTTTAAGCCCACTCCTGATAACCCTAAAACATTTTATCACCCATACGTAAAAATCCATGATGACAGCTATGTAGTATGTAGCCCAAGTATGGCTCCATACACACAACTTTGCAGTATTTATGATACTTAGGTTATGGGAATGGTGAAACCAAAACCCTTTCCAGTCTGGCCCCGGACCAAAAAGATCTTTCACCGTAAGAAGGGTGCAAGTACTCACAATAAAAAGTAAATGTTTTATTTGTATAAGTCAACACGTTTCGTATCCCGTTATGGACACTTCATCACTAGTGATGAGCGATTACGTTGACTATTGTCATCGGGTCGATAGTCGATATCGGCAATTATCAAGACGATTTCAGATAGTCGATAATAGATTATCGCCGATGACCATTAAAGTCTATGGGAGATCATCAACACCTTTTTTTTTACCCCCAAACAGGGCTGGTGAAGATGGAATTAACATCCACAACAGTCAAATGGATACGTGCTACATCTTAGGCAACACACTTAGGTTATAAAAGCACAGAAAAAAATCACAGACCATTCACTATCCCTGTCTTGCACCACAGCCTGACCCTTAAACCTGCATGACCCACAAATTAAAAAGTGCCAGAAGGCAGTATGATTAGAACCATCATTTTACTTGAACTGGACATTGACTATCCCTGTCCTGGTCCACAGCATGAGCCCCAAACCTGCATGACCCCCAGATTTAAAAAGTGCCGGAAATAGGAGTCTTTGAACCACCATTTTAGTTGAACTGGACATTGACTATATCTGTCCTGTACCGCAGAATGACCATTAAACCTGTCTGACCCACAGATTAAAAAGTGCAAGAAAAAGGAGTCTTTGAACCACCATTTTAGTTGAACTGGACATTGACTATATCTGTCCAGGGCCACAGCATGAGCCCCAAACCTGCATGACCCCCAGATTTAAAAAGTGCCGGAAATAGGAGTCTTTGAACCACCATATTATTTGAACTGGACATTTACTATACCATGTCCTGGGCCACAGCATGACCCCTAAACCTGTTTGACCCACAGATCACAAAGTGGCACTATGCTATTTTGTACAGTGACTCTGATTTAGTATATTTTTTGGTAACTGACACTTGTTTACAGAATTTATTTAGGGAAGTTTTATTTATAGTTTTACATTATTATCATTTTGCTTTTTTTCAAGTGTGATAACATACAACATACACCCCTCCCTGCAGTTTTTAAAGGTATTTTTTACACGTGTAGATGTGTTAATTCATCCGCACACCCCATAAGTAATAAAAATGTCCTAATCATCCCCAAAACACTTCTTAGTTGAGAAGACATTTGCCCTCCTGGCTTCTGAGACTGATTCACATAATCAATTCATTGGTTTCATTTTTCCTCCAAATCCTTCTTCAGTGATTAGGGACAGACTCCCCTGGAGATCAAATGATGCGACCCCATAGTGACTCCAGCCCCAGAAAATTTGAAGCCTCAAATTGTAGCCTCAAATTTTTGTCCAGCCCTGTAGCCCTTTTTGACACTACTTAACCTCACAGAAATCACCTTTTTCAAAATCAGATTTTTTTAGAGAAATTTGAAGCTCTCCTGATTGCCCCTAACGGTGAGAGCCAGTGCTGCCGTCAGCCATCTATTAACACAGAGGTCCAGCTGCCAGGGCCAGACTTACAGTGGGTGCGGTGAGAGCCCAGGCTGGCGTCCGTCATCTATTAACACGCAGGTTCAGCTGCTGGGGCTGGAGTTACAGTGGGTGCGGTGAGAGCCCAGGCTGGCGTCCGTCATCTATTAACACGGTAAAAATGCCCTTATAATGCAGCAACGAAAACAGTCGTGCTGAAGCAGAGTGCGGAAGCGGAAGTGTGAGGTAAGACCTCCAGCCTTCCTCAGTACACAGTCAAGAACCTGGTAGCGCTTGCCCCTCTGTATGATGGCGGAAAAATTGGAGCTTCACTTGGAAATGCTGGTGGTTGACGTTCCTGTTCCACCCAGGTGCCCTTTTTCTTGGCATTCTTTTTCTCGTTTTACTCAAGATGCTGGAGGAAATGGTCTCTGTTCTTTGTTCTCTGTCCGTGCTCCATACTCCATGTCCTCTGAATAACCTACATCTGGTCAAGTCTTCTTGTACCTCCCTTTTACAATTCAAAGGAATATTTGAACCAGCTATTTTGTACATGCAAGTTTTTTAGTAGTTTAATTCTAGAAAACACATTTTTAAAATAGGATGGAATCCCACCACGTCTTTGTTTCTCTTTTTTTTTATTGTATCAAATAAGTTGTCTCAATACAGGGATTGCTAGTTATGTTAAAGATCTTGCACAAACAAGTCATTTTGTAATATGTGTCCATTAACAGTGTCCTACCTATTCCTGTTTCTGACAGCACTTGAGCCACTCTTGACAATTGTGAAGAACAAATGTCTGTTAGAAACCACATTTTTTACAATAGGACCTGTGTCTAGCTGCATTTCACAGCAAAATGATGCCCCCAAAAATTCAAAACATGACCTCTGAGCCACTTTTGACAATTGTGAAGAACAAATGTCTGTTAGAAACAACATTTTTTTTATAATAGGACCTGTAGTATAGCTGCATGTCACAGCAAAATGCCCCCAAAAATTCAAAACATGACCCTTGAGCCACTCTTGACAATTGTGAAGAACAAATGTCTGTTAGAAACCACATTTTTTACAATAGGACCTGTAGTCTAGCTGCATTTCACAGCAAAATGCCCCCAAAAATTCAAAACATGACCCTTGAGCCACTTTTGACAATTGTGAAGAACAAATGTCTGTTAGAAACAACATTTTTTTTATAATAGGACCTGTAGTATTGCTGCATTTCAAAGCAACATGACCCCAAAAAATTATAAAAATGACTTCTCAGCCACTGTTAAAAATTGTGAGGGAGAAATGCCACTTAAAAGCCACATTTCTGTTCCAAAGGACCATGATTATAGCTGTATCTCACAGCAACATGACCACAAAAAATTATAAAAATGACTCCACAGCCACTGCTAAAAATTGTGAGGGAGAAATGCTTCATGTTGGACGGATGTTGATGATGCTGATGACTACATTTGTGGCCGTGACTGGGAGGACGAGGAGGTAGACTGCTGGATGCAGGTTGCATTAACCACTGAAGACACAGATTGGCGACGCTGTTCGTTACTGAGATTCACAGGGCCCTGACCCAGCGATGACGGGCCCCTGACGGTCCTCCCCAACCGACGTTTCCGCGGGAAATGGCGTGGTTGTCACCACACTGGACGGAGAAATTTCTTTTCGTACCTCTCCCTCCTTTTCCCCTCTCCCCCTCTTTTGCTTGTTTACCACCTCTTTTTCGCTCCATTTTTCAGAAAAAATAAAAATTTGAGAAGGTATGGAAAAGTTTTTGGGAAGCCCTTTTATTAAAAGACGGCAAAATCACAGTTTATTCTCAAATCCCTCAAATAAAACAAAATTGCTGGATTCAAATTTTAAAGTGAAAATGCCTCTATCAACAATCCTTGGTGAAAGCTGTGTGGGATCCAGCGATAACCCACCAAACGAGTAATGGCATAAAACTCAATTCCCCTTTATTGATAAAGAAATTTAAAAATTTCCGAGGGCCCCTAACCCCCCCCCAAAGTTTTTTAAACCAAAAGGCCCCCCCCTTAAAAAAACATAAAAAAAAGGGCCCCTTAAAACCCCCTTTTCGGGGTGCTATTCCCCCTTTAAATTTGCATGGGATACGATACAACTAACAGGGCCAACTTATATATCCTCCACAATAAAAACTTGGGGATTTCCCCAATTTTTCCCCACCCCCCAAATTTGGGCAGCTAAAGGGAAAAACTGTTGCGGGAAAAAACTGGGGTTTTAAACACAAAAAACATCCGGGAAAACCCCCCCCGGGGGAGAAAAGGGTTCCGCCCCGGGTTTTAGGGGAAAAAAACCCGAAACACCAATCAAAAACGAAAAAGACAAAAACCGTGAACCCAAAAAATAGAGCAGTGCCGGACCCATGCGCAAAAATTTTTTATGGGGGGCCCCCCCCCAAAAGGAAATGAAACCCCCCCCTTTTCCCCGAAAAATTTAAAAAAAAAAAAACCCCAATCCCCCTTTTTGGAAAAACCGAAAATAAAAAAACCCTTAGCCCCCAAATTTTAAAAAACCCCCGGAATAAAAAAAAAATTTTAATCCCAAAAAAGGAAAATGAAAAAAATTTTTTAAGGGGGATTTTTATTTTCAAAAAAAATTCCCCAGGGAAATTTTCCAAGAGAAAACCCCCAAATAAAGGCAAATCCCCGGGAAAAAATAACCTTTTGTAAATTTTAAAACCCCCAACAAGAAAGCGCTATGAAAAATTTCCGAAAAAATTTTTTAACCCTTTAAAAATTTTTCCCCCCCCCACACAAGTTTAAGCCCAAAAAATTAAAATTTTTTGGAAATTTGAAAATTTAAAAAACGGGGAAAAAACCAAACCCGGAAAAACATTTTTTTTTTAAGGGGAAAGGGGGAAAACCCCCCCCCCAAAAATGTTTTGGGATCCAAAACCGGAAAAAAAAAAAAATAAAAAAAAAATTTTCCCCCCCTTTCCCTAAAGAAAAAAACCCTTGAAAATAATAAAAAAACCCAGGGGAAAATTTAAAAAATATGGGTTTATAAATTTTTTGGGAATGGGGGGGTTTTTTTTGGCCCCCGCCCCCCCCTTTAAAATGAATTTCCCCTTTTTAGGAAAAAAAAAATTTTCCGGGGCCAAAAAAATTAAAAAAATTAAAAATTTTCCCCGCTTAAAATGAAAAAAAAACCAAAAAAATAAAAAAGGAAGAAAAAAAAAAAGGGGGGGGGGAAAACAAAAAAAAAATAAAAAAAAAAGGGCCGGAAAAAATTGAAAAAAAAAGGGAAAAAAAAAAAAGAAAAAAAAACGGGAATTTTTTGGCCATTTTTTTGGGGGAACAAACCCCCTCCCCCCCCAAACGGTTTAAACCCGGGGTTTTTAAAAAATTGTTTATAAAAATTTCCCTTTTTTTTTTAAAAAAAATTGGGGAAACCCCAAAAAAATTTTCCCCCCCCCCCTTTAAAAAATTTCAAAAACCCCCGGGGGGCAAGGGGATTTTGGTTAAAAAGTGAAAATCCAAAAAAAGGGGCCTTTTTTCCCCCTTTCTCCCTGGAATAAAAAATTTTTAAATTTCCCCCCCCAAAAGCCCCCCCCCCCGTGTTTTTTCTTGTAAACCCTTTTTTTTTTTTCCCCCCCAAAACCCCCAAATAAATTTTTGGGGGCCCCCCCCCCTGGGAAACCCGGAAATTGGGGGAAACTTCCCCCCTTTTTTTTTGAAAAAAAATTTTTAGAAAAATTGGGATCTGTTCCTAGTTTGAAAAGGGTTTGATTTGTCTTTTAATTTCCCCAAAAAAGCGCACTTTTAATTTTTTCTAGAAGTACTTTCCACATATTTTGCAGAAAAAACACTTTGTACACTGAGCTAAAATACACTATATGGTTTGAATTCCCCAAATTAAAAGAAGGCTCTTAAATTTGCAACCTTACGGGTTTTTTGATTGTCTGAAAAAGGGTTTTTAGGGGTTACAAACATAACCCCCTGTTAAATTCTATCAAAAAAAAGCGGGCCCCTGCGTCAAAGTGAAAAAAAACCTATCGAAATGTTTTAACGGATAAAAAAAAGGTTTTTTTTTGCCCTATCAAATAAAACCCCGGGAGGGACAACAAAATTGCTGTATTCAAATTCAAGGGGCAAAGGTTTGCCTCTCTAAACCCAAAGCTGGGACTGCGCCAAAAGGGAAAAAACACCTTTTCGAAAGCTATACGGATAATAAAAGTGGGGGGTTTTGGAAACCTAACAAATTGACACCTGCAGTGACTAAAAAAAATTGCTGTGTTTTTTTTAAAATTTTAAAAGGTGAAAAGGGGGGGGGCCCCCTTTTTAAAAACCAAAGGGAAAGGGAAAATTGGGGGCCCCCCCAAAAAAATTTAAAAAAAACCCCCCTTTAAACCCGGGGAAAAGGGTTTTTTTTAAAAAAAAAAAAAAAACCGGGAAAAAAAATAAAAGTGGGGGGTTTGGGGGCCCCAACCAAAAACAAATAAAAAACCCCCCGGGCGGGGGGGGCCCCAAACCAAATTTTTTGGATGAAATTTTAAAATTTTTAAAGGGGGGAAAGGGGGGGCCCCCCTTTTTACCAACAAACCGGGGGCCTTTTAGGGGGCCCCCCCCCAAAAAGGGGAAAAAGGGGGTACCCTTAAAAAGGAAATAACGGTTTAAATTAAAAAAGGGGGGGATTTTTTTTTGAAAAACCTAACAAAAAACCCCCCTGCGGGGGAACCCCAAAAAAAAAAGGGGGGCCCCCCCTTTTTAAATTTTAAAAAATTTTAAAAAGTGCAGGGGGGTTGGCCTTTTCAAATCAACCAACCCTTGGAAGCCCCTTTGCCCCCAAAAAAATGAAAAAAAAAAAACCCCTATCGGGGAAAAAGGGAAAATACAAAAATAAAAAAAATTTGGGGGGTTTTTGGGCCCCCAAAACCCCAAAATTACCCCCCCGGGCCGGGTTGCCCCTTAACCAAAAAAAAATTTGGTTTTGGGAAATTTAAAATTTCCCCCAAGGAAAGGGGCCCCCCCCCTCTAAAATTTCCAAAAAAAAAACCCGGAAATGCCCCAAAAAAGAAAAAAAACACCTATCAGAAAAGGTTTATACAGAAAATAAAAAGGGGATTTTTTGCACCTAAAAAAATACCCCTGGGGGTGAACTAAAAAATTGCTGTAATAAAATTTCCAAGTGAAAAGGGGGCCTCCCCCCAACAAAGCGGGACTGCCCAAAAGGGAAAAAAAAACCCTTTCCCAAAATGAAAACCCGGATAATAAATCTTTTGTTGCCCCCTAAAAATACCCCCCCTTTTCGGTAAACGCCCAAAATTTGGGGGTTTTCCAAAATTTAAGTGCAAGTCCCTCTATCAACAAAGCGGGGCTGCCCCAAATTTAAAAGGTATCTGAAAGGTAAAAACGGTAAAAAAAAGGGGATTTTTGGCACCTAACAAATACCCCTTTCCCGGGTGACGACAAAATTGTTTGAATTCAAATTCAAGTGCAGGTCCCCCCCTATCAAAAAAAAGCGGGAAACTGCGCCAAAATTAAACAAAAACAAACAAAAAAAAATTCCACCAATCATGGTAAAGGGGAATAATAAAAGGGGGATTTTTGCCCCTAACAAAAAAAAACCCCTTTGCGGTGACTACAAAATTGCGGGTTTTAAAATTTCAAGTGAAAAAGGGCCCCCTATCAACAAACGGGACTGCCCCCAAAATGAAAAAAAAACCCCCTATTCTAAAAAAGGTATTTAAAGGGGATAATAAAAGTGAGTTTGCCCCTAACAAATACACCTGGGGTTAAACCCTAAAAAAATTTTTTGTTTTTAAAAATTCAAGTGAAAGGGGTCCCCCCTTACCCAAAAAACACTGGACTCCCCAAAATTAAAAAACCCACCCTATTTTAAAGGTAATACAGATAATAAAAGTGGAGTTTGCACCTAAAAAAAATACACCTGGGGTTTATTTAGAAAAAATCTGTACCAATATAAGTTCAGGCGGGCCCCCGACAAACCCCATGTAATATTTTTAAACAGAAAACTTTTAATAAAAAGCTTTTTAAAATGCAATGTCAAACAAACTCGGGGCTGCACAAAAATCCAGAAAACCCTTTTAAAAAAAGACTTGTCTGTTTTTCACCTAAGTAACCTAAAATCTGCAAATCTCAAACCCACCCTAAAGGTTCTAATGTTCACAAGCTAAAAGAAATAGCTGTCTTTGGAACAAATAAAAAAAATTTCGCTGAGCTTTTTCCCTAAACCTTTTGGCAAAACTTTTTGGGGACAGAGACCGAGAGCACTTCTACTCCATGAACCGACCCCACACTATCATAAACGGGGAAAGGGCCTTTTTATTTTAAAACGAGGTCATGTGTTTTTTTCCCATCCAACCCGAAACCATACACACCCTAGTCAAAAAACGTCCCCACACGCCCTTTTTCACCCCTGTCTCTATTCTTTTAACCCAAAATTTTGCTGGCCCCAAAAAGGACAGAACCCTTGAAAATGGCGGCATCTTAAAAATGAGCTCAGATTTTAAAAAAAATTTAAAACGCGTGATCGAAAAAATCCACAACAAAAAAAACCTTTGGCCGGGAATTTAAAAACTTTGTCAAAAAAATTTTCCGCTCACACTATTCTCACTTAATTAAAAGTTTTAAAACCCTTTTTCCCATGGGTCTCTCACTACATTAAGATTCCTTTTAAACCTCGGGTCCTTTTTTCTTGGTTTCATTTGAATTCAGGGCGTTTTTACGGGTTTTAATGGGCTGCAGTAGAAGCCGGGTCTTTAGCTATAGAAACCCAAAGTGCAACACCTATCTTTGGAAAATTGAACGGTCTTAGCTCTAGCGACCACAGGCTGACAGCACATAAAAGGGGAGGGGATATCTGGGAATATTTTGGGAACCACTTTTTTAAGGGACACAAATTTAAAAGTGTTTTTTGTTTTTGCAAGATTCTTTAACATAAAAACCCGGTAAACCCCTTCAGGAAAAACCCCCCTTTAAATTTTCGGGAAATAGACAAAAAGGGTGGGGAAGTGAAATTCTAAGTTACGTTATCCAAACTGGATATGAGGTCAATATATTTAGTTGTTTTGTTTACTTATAATGTGTGAATGTTATTATTATAAAGTTTTTACTGTAAACATTGCTTTAAAAAAAAAAAAAAAAATAGACGTGAACAACTATAGGAGGAAGTAACAGTCAATCATGAAAGCTATTGCTTTATATTCATGGGTCATTTTGATTGTAGCTAGACCTGATGAAGTGTCCTTATTGGGATACGAAATGCGTTGTCTTATACAAATAAAATATCTACTTTTTATTGTGAGGGCCTAAACCCTTCTTACTGTGAAACATCTTTTTGGTCCGGAGCCAGACTGGATTTGGTTTTACCACTCCCACTACCCACTACCTACGTTTGCATATACTCTATGCGATTTTGTCTTCCCCATTCAAACAAAGAAGCCAGCGGGAGAGTCACAGCAAGGTATCGGATCTAAAGACCATCATATTATACCGTATATATCGTTCTGCACTGCGGAGAGTTGTGCCTCCAGATACAACTGCACAACTAAACAACGTGAGCTTTCTAATTTATCTTACGTATATGATGGCCCCAAAGATAACACACGAGGAGCGCTGTACTTTGTGTCTCTTTTTTCTTTTTTGTTTCCCTGGTTTTTATGATACTGCAAGCAGTTTTACTTTTTCCACTACAAGAATAGAAATCATGATCTTTACATTATCCACAGTAATACTTGTGTTAGCCGTGACTTGACTGATGTTTGAGGTGGTAGCAAAAAGTTTCTACTGTCATCCTTAGACAAGTATATTATCATGTTCTGCTGGAAAATAAAAACAACTAAAAACTTTTTGGATTTGTTTGTCTTATCACGCAGTATAAATATAAATGCAAATGAAATACACTTCTAGTCGAAGCTGGAAATAAGTAGAAGTTTTAAAATTCACCTTTGTTTAATCCTGGGGGCTAAATGTACACACATGGGCACAAAAGTGGACCCCCCCCCATTAGAGAAATAAAACCCACTGTGGTCACTTAAATAACTTAAAACTGGCAAAAGTAGCTTTCTTTCAGGATGGTATACACCATGATACCAAAAACACAAGACATTTTTTACTCTTTAAATACAATGACTGTACAAGTTTGAAGACATTTGTGATGCTAAAAACAGGACAACACCTAAGTTTAACATTCCCCCTGATAAAATTATTTGTAAAAATTTTCTAGTGCTACAATTTTTTTTTTTAAAAATTTGCAATAGAACTACAAACCAAAAAAATGTCTGATTTTCAAATAATTTGAATTTTTTACTACTTTTGTCTGTTAAGGTTTTTTTCAGTGTCCCCTTTAGGGTTTCTTTCCTTTAACAAAAGGGGGAAAAAGAATTTTCCACAAAATGTACAAACAGAAAGCCAAATGCCTAAATAAGGAAGAATTTGCTTACCAAAACTTTCTTTTCCTTGAGTCCAAGGCAGAGACAAAAAAGGGTTTAAAGCCACTCTTCCTTCCTTTTTAAAAGAAAAAGTACCATTGGTTTTTTTTAAAAGAGCAATTCCTTTTACACAAGAAAATTTTCATGAAGTTAAAAATTTTAAGGCGGGTATCTCGTGCTTCTTTTGAACTCAAGGAAAGAAGGATTTTGGTAAGCAAATTTTATCCTTCATTGTGCTACAAACAGCACACAGAAGAATCTAGAGGTTTTTTTTTATCATCTTAGATACTTATAGCATATTGATAGGATATTCCATAAATGTCAGATCTATATCGGGAATGGGCCCCTAAAATTCCCAGCACAGAATGGTGCAGTGGCCATGCTTGTGTGGTTACTCTCTCTTCATTTTAATGGAGGTTTCAGTTACAGTGGGGTCAATTTTCCATTCTGAGTTTGGAGTTTCAGTGGCCCATCCACAAGATATATATGTGACCTACACCTTCATCGGACCTTTATGGCACATCCTATTTGATATGCATAAAACCCCAAGGTAAAATCCCTTTTTAAACAATGATGACTGTTTGTTACCATAAACTCCAAAAAGTCAAAATCAACTCTAAAACTTTT